>JANJGN010000037.1:15243914-15258957 GCA_026770705.1 Isurus oxyrinchus
GTAAAGGGTGTGGTGTATATCAGAATGATGCAGTAAAGGGTGTGGTGTATATCAGAATGATGCAGTAAAGGGTGTGGGGTATATCAGAATGTTGCAGTAAAGGTGTGGGGTATATCAGAATGTTGCAGTAAAGGTGTGGGATATATCAGAATGTTGCAGTAAAGGGTGTGGAATATATCAGAACGAAACAGTAAAGGTGTGGGGTATATCAGAATGTTGCAGTAAAGGTGTGGGATATGTCAGAATGATGCAGTAAAAGGTGTGGGTTATTTCAGAATGTTGTAGTAAAGGGTGGGGGGTATATCAGAATGATGCAGAAAAAGGTGTTGGATATTTCAGAATGATGCAGTAAAGGTGTGGGGTATATCAGAATGTTGCAGTGAAGGGTGTGGGATATATCAGAAAGTTGCAGTGAAGGGTGTGGGATATATCAGAACGAAACAGTAAAGGTGTGGGGTATATCAGAATGATACAGTAAAGGGTGTGGGATATTTAAGAATGTTGCAATAAAAGGTGTGGGATATATCAGAATGTTGCAGTAAAGGGTGTGGAATATATCAGAACGAAACAGTAAAGGTGTAGGGTATATCAGAATGATGCAGTAAAGGTTGTGGGTTATTTCAGAATATTGCAGTAAAGGGTGGGGGGTATATCAGAATGATGCAGTAAAGCTGTGGGGTATATCAGAATGTTGCAGTAAAGGGTGTGGGTTATTTCAGAATGTTGCAGTAAAGGTGTGGGGTATATCAGAAGGTTGCAGTAAAGGTGTGGGGTATATCAGAATGTTGCAGTAAAGGTGTGGGATATATCAGAATGTTGCAGTAAAGGGTGTGGAATATATCACAACGAAACAGTAAAGGTGTGGGGTATATCAGAATGTTGCATTAAAGGTGTGGGATATATCAGAATGATGCAGTAAAGGGTGTGGGGTATATCAGAATGATGCAGTAAAGGTTGTGGGTTATTTAAGAATGTTGCAATAAAAGGTGTGGGGTATATCAGAATGATACAGTAAAGGGTGTGGGATATATCAGAACGATACAGTAAAGAGTGTGGGATATATCAGAATGTTGCAGTGAAGGGCGTGGGATATATCAGAATGATGTAGTAAAGGGTGTGGGATATATCAGAACGAAACAGTAAAGGTGTGGGGTATATCAGAATGATTCGGTAAAGGGTGTGGGATATTTAAGAATGTTGCAATAAAAGGTGTGGGGTATATCAGAATGTTGCAGTAAAGGGTGTGGAATATATCAGAATGAAACAGTAAAGGTGTGGGGTATATCAGAATGATGCAGTAAAGGGTGTGGGTTATTTCAGAATGTTGCAGTAAAGGTGTGGGATATATCAGAATGTTGCAGTGAAGGGTGTGGAATATATCAGAACGAAACAGTAAAGGTGTGGGGTATATCAGAATGTTGCAGTAAAGGTGTGGGATATATCAGAATGATGCAGTAAAGGGTGTGGGGTATATCAGAATGTTGCAGTAAAGGTGTGGGATATATCAGAACGATACAGTAAAGGTGGGGTATATCAGAATGATGCAGTAAAGGTTGTGGGTTATTTAAGAATGTTGCAATAAAAGGTGTGGGGTATATCAGAACGATACAGTAAAGGGTGTGGGATATATCAGAACGATACAGTAAAGAGTGTGGGGTATATCAGAACGATACAGTAAAGGTGTGGGGTATATCAGAATGATGCAGTAAAGGTTGTGGGTTATTTAAGAATGTTGCAATAAAAGGTGTGGGGTATATCAGAACGATGCAGTAAAGGGTGTGGGTTATTTAAGAATGTTGCAATAAAAGCTATGGGGTATATTAGAACAATACAGTAAAGGGTGTGGGGTATATCAGAATGATGCAGTAAAGGGTGTGGGTTATTTCAGAATGTTGCAGTAAAGGTGTGGGGTATATCAGAATGTTGCAGTAAAGGTGTGGGATATATCAGAATGTTGCAGTAAAGGGTGTGGAATATATCAGAACGAAACAGTAAAGGTGTGGGGTATATCAGAATGTTGCAGTAAAGGGTGTGGAATATATCAGAACGAAACAGTAAAGGTGTGGGATATATCAGAATGTTGCAGTAAAGGGTGTGGAATATATCAGAACGAAACAGTAAAGGTGTGGGGTATATCAGAATGTTGCAGTCAAGGTGTGGGATATGTCAGAATGATGCAGTAAAGGGTGTGAGTTATTTCAGAATGTTGTAGTAAAGGGTGGGGGGTATATCAGAATGATGCAGAAAAAGGTGTTGGATATTTCAGAATGATGCAGTAAAGGTGTGGGGTATATCAGAATGTTGCAGTGAAGGGTGTGGGATATATCAGAAAGTTGCAGTGAAGGGTGTGGGATATATCAGAATGATGCAGTAAAGGGTGTGGGATATATCAGAACGAAACAGTAAAGGTGTGGGGTATATCAGAATGATACAGTAAAGGGTGTGGGATATTTAAGAATGTTGCAATAAAAGGTGTGGGATATATCAGAATGTTGCAGTAAAGGGTGTGGAATATATCAGAACGAAACAGTAAAGGTGTAGGGTATATCAGAATGATGCAGTAAAGGTTGTGGGTTATTTCAGAATATTGCAGTAAAGGGTGGGGGGTATATCAGAATGATGCAGTAAAGCTGTGGGGTATATCAGAATGTTGCAGTAAAGGGTGTGGGTTATTTCAGAATGTTGCAGTAAAGGTGTGGGGTATATCAGAAGGTTGCAGTAAAGGTGTGGGGTATATCAGAATGTTGCAGTAAAGGGTGTGGAATATATCACAACGAAACAGTAAAGGTGTGGGGTATATCAGAATGTTGCATTAAAGGTGTGGGATATATCAGAATGATGCAGTAAAGGGTGTGGGGTATATCAGAATGATGCAGTAAAGGTTGTGGGTTATTTAAGAATGTTGCAATAAAAGGTGTGGGGTATATCAGAATGATACAGCAAAGGGTGTGGGATATATCAGAACGATACAGTAAAGAGTGTGGGATATATCAGAATGTTGCAGTGAAGGGCATGGGATATATCAGAATGATGTAGTAAAGGGTGTGGGATATATCAGAATGATACAGTAAAGCTGGGGTATATCAGAATGATGCAGTAAACGTTGTGGGTTATTTAAGAATGTTGCAATAAAAGGTGTGGGGTATATCAGAATGTTGTAGTAAAGGGTGTGGAATATATCAGAACGAAACAGTAAAGGTGTGGGGTATATCAGAATGATGCAGTAAAGGGTGTGGGTTATTTCAGAATGTTGCAGTAAAGGTGTGGGGTATATCAGAATGTTGCAGTAAAGGTGTGGGATGTATCAGAATGATGCAGTAAAGGGTGTGGAATATATCCGAATGAAACAGTAAAGGTGTGGGGTATATCAGAATGTTGCAGTAAAGGTGTGGGATATATCAGAATGATGCAGTAAAGGTGTGGGATATATCAGAATGATACAGTAAAGCTGGGGTATATCAGAATGATGCAGTAAACGTTGTGGGTTATTTAAGAATGTTGCAATAAAAGGTGTGGGGTATATCAGAATGATACAGTAAAGGGTGTGGGATATATCAGAACGATACAGTAAAGAGTGTGGGGTATATCAGAACGATACAGTAAAGGTGTGGGGTATATCTGAATGATGCAGTAAAGGTTGTGGGTTATTTAAGAATGTTGCAATAAAAGGTGTGGGGTATATCAGAACAATACAGTAAAGGGTGTGGGGTATATCAGAATGATGCAGTAAAGGGTGGGGGGTATATCAGAATGATGCAGTAAAGGGTGTGGGTTATTTCAGAATGTTGCAATAAAAGGTGTGGGGTATATCAGAACGATACAGTAAAGGGTGTGGGGTATATCAGAATGATACAGTAAAGGGTGTGGGGTATATCAGAACAATACAGTAAAGGGTGTGGGGTATATCAGAATGATACAGTAAAGGGTGGGGGGTATATCAGAATGTTGCAGTAAAGGGTGGGGGGTATATCAGAATGATGCAGTAAAAGGTGTTGGATATTTCAGAATGATGCAGTAAAGATGTGGGGTATATCAGAATGTTGCAGTGAAGGGTGTGGGATATATCAGAATGTTGCAGTGAAGGGTGTGGGATATATCAGAATGATGCAGTAAAGGGTGTGGGATATATCAGAACAAAACAGTAAAGGTGTGGGGTATATCAGAATGATACAGTAAAGGGTGTGGGATATTTAAGAATGTTGCAATAAAAGGTGTGGGGTATATCAGAATGATGCAGTAAAGGTGTGGGGTATATCAGAATGATGCAGTAAAGGGTGTGGGATATATCAGAACGAAACAGTAAAGGTGTGGGGTATATCAGAATGATGTAGTAAAGGGTGTGGGGTATATCAGAATGATGCAGTAAAGGGTGTGGGATATTTAAGAATGTTGCAATAAAAGGTGTGGGGTATATCAGAATGATGCAGTAAAGGGTTTGTGGTATATCAGAACGATACAGTAAAGGGTGTGGGGTATATCAGAACGAAACAGTAAAGGTGTGGGATATATCAGAACGAAACAGTAAAGGTGTGGGGTATATCAGAATGATGCAGTAAAGGGTGTGGGATATTTAAGAATGTTGCAATAAAAGGTGTGGGGTATATCAGAATGATGCAGTAAAGGGTGTGGGGTATATCAGAACGAAACAGTAAAGTGTGTGGGCTATATCAGAACCATACAGTAAAGGGTGTGGGATATTTAAGAATGTTGCAATAAAAGGTGTGGGGTATATCAGAATGATGCAGTAAAGGGTTTGTGGTATATCAGAACGATACAGTAAAGGGTGTGGGGTATATCAGAATGATGCAGTAAAGGGTGTGGGATATATCAGAATGATACAGTAAAGGGTGTGGGGTATATCAGAATGATGCAGTAAAGGGTGTGGGGTATATCAGAATGATGCAGTAAAGGGTGTGGGATATATCAGAATGATGCAGTAAAGGGTCTGCGTTATATCAGAATGATGCAGTAAAGGGTGTGGGGTATATCAGAACGATACAGTAAAGGTGTGGGGTATATCAGAATGATGCAGTAAAGGGTCTGCGGTATATCAGAATGATGCAGAAAAGGGTGTGGTGTATATCAGAATGATGCAGTAAAGCGTGTTGGCTATATTCGAATGTTGCAGTAAAGGGTGTGGGTTATTTAAGAATGTTGCAGTAAAGGATGTGGGGTATATCAGAATGATGCAGTAAAGGGTGTGGGTTATTTAAGAATGTTGCAGTAAAGGGTGTGGGGTATATCAGAACAATACAGTAAAGGGTGTGGGATATATCAGAATGATGCAGTAAAGGGTGTGGGGTATATCAGAATGATGCAGTAAAGGGTGTGGGGTATATCAGAATGATGCAGTAAAGGTGTGGGGTATATCAGAATGTTGCAGTAAAAGGTGTGCGGTATATCAGAACGACACAGTAAAGGGTGTGGGGTATATCAGAACGATACAGTAAAGGGTGTGGGATATATCAGAATGATGCAGTAAAGGGTGTGGGGTATATCAGAATGATGCAGTAAAGGGTGTGGGGTATATCAGAATGATGCAGTAAAGGGTGTGAGATATATCAGAATGATGCAGTAAAGGGTGTGGGGTATATCAGAATGATGCAGTAAAGGTGTGGGATATATCAGAATGATGCAGTAAAGGGTGTGGGGTATATCAGAATGATGCAGTAAAGGGTGTGGGGTATATCAGAATGATGCAGTAAAAGGTGTGCGGTATATCAGAATGTTGCAGTAAAGGGTGTGGGATATATCAGAATGATGCAGTAAAGGGTGTGGGGTATATCAGAATGTTGCAGTAAAGGGTGTGGGTTATTTAAGAATGATGCAGTAAAGGGTGTGGGGTATATCAGAATGTTGCAGTAAAAGGTGTGCGGTATATCAGAACGACACAGTAAAGGGTGTGGGATATATCAGAGCTTTATTTTAAGGGACTGATGGTGGTTTATTGCCCGTGTGTCACAGTAAGTCTCAGTTACATGTCCAACTCTGTGGGAAATAATGGCAGAATCAAGAACTGAATATGAAAGGGTTAAAACTGAGCCTTGATCTGAGCTGATATTGCGTTCTCTGAATGTACAGCCCAATTGATTATCACAAACACATTTCTACATGAAGGTCTAAATATCTCTAAATAGCTTTGCCAGTCATTTCAGTAAACGATACATTCCCTCCTGTGTGGGATTTATTTTAAATAGTGCCTGTGCCCTCCTGTCCTCTCCCAAATGTGCTGATTCACAGTGAAAGATGCTTCCAAAGGCAAGAGATCCCCGCTGGTACCTTGTCTCAGTGACCTTTCTCCACATCTGTTCTCAAACAGTCTGCAGTTTGGCAAATGAGTTGGGAGTGTGGCTGGAGACAGACTCAGCATTTAACCAACAGTGCATCATACCATTGTACCACCTCCCCTCTGAATCACAAAGGGGTGGGGTCAAGCCCCATCGCAGAGTTTCGTAATGTAGGTCAATGCTGCCAATGACAGTGTCGGAGGGTCAGTGCTGAGGGAATGCTGCACTGTCGGAGGGTCAGTACTGAGGGAGTGCCGCACTGTCAGAGGGTCAGTACTGAGGGAGTGCCGCACTGTCAGAGGGTCAGTACTGAGGGAGTGCTGCACTGTCGGAGGGTCAGTACTGATGGAGCGCCGCACTGTCGGATGGTAAGTACTGAGGGAGTGCTGCACTGTCAGAGGGTCAGTACTGAGGGAGTGCTGCACTGTCAGAGGGTCAGTACTGAGGGAGTGCCGCACTGTCGGAGGGTCAGTACTGAGGGAGTGCTGCACTGTCGAATGGTCAGTACTGAGGGAGTACTGCACTGTCGGACGGTAAGTACTGAGGGAGTACTGCACTGTTGGAGGATAAGTATTGAGGGAGCACTGCATTGTTGGAGGGTAAGTACTGAGGGAGTGCTGCACTGTCGGAGGGTAAGTACTGAGGGATTGCTGCACTGTCGGAGGGTAAGTACTGAGGGAGCCCCGCACTGTCGGAGGGTAAGTACTGAGGGAGTGCTGCATTGTTGGAGGGTCAGTACTGACGGAGTGCTGCACTGTCAGCCAGTCAGTACTGAGGGAGCGCAGCACTGTTGGAGGGTCAGTACTGAGGGAGCACTGCACTGTCGGAGGGTCAGTACTGAGGGAGTGCTGCACTGTCGGAGGGTCAGTACTGAGGGAGTGCTGCACTGTCGGAAGGTCAGTACTGAGGGAGCACTGCACTGTCAGAGGGTTAGTACTGAGGGAGCACTGCACTGTCGGAGGGTCAGTACTGAGGGAGTGCTGCATTGTCGGAGGGTCGGTGCTGAGGGAGTGCTGCACTGTCGGAAGGTCAGTACTGAGGGATTGCTGCACTGTCAGAGGGTCAGTAGTGAGGGAGTGCTGCACTGTCGGAGGGTCAGTACTGAGGGAGTGCTGCACTGTCGGAGAGACAGTACTGAGGGAGTGCTGCATTGTCAGAAGGTCGGTGCTGAGGGAGTGCTGGACTGTCAGAAGGTCAGTACTGAAGGAGTGCTGCACTGTCAGAGGGTCAGTACTGAGGGAGTGCTGCACTGTGAGAGGGTCAGTACTGAGGGAGTGCTGCACTGTCAGAGGGTCAGTGCTGAGGGAGTGCTGCACTGTCAGAGGGTCAGTACTGAGGGAGTGCTGCACTGTCGGAGGGTCAGTACTGAGGGAGCGCCGCACTGTCGGAGGGTCAGTGCTGAGGGAGCGCCGCACTGTCGGAGGGACAGTACTGAGGGAGTGCTGCATTATCGGAGGGTCGGTACTGAGGGAGTGCTGCATTGTCGGAGGGACAGTACTGAGGGAGTGCCGCACTGTTGGAGGGTCGGTACTGAGGGAGTGCTGCACTGTCGGAGGGTCAGTACTGAGGGAGTGCCGCACTGTTGGAGGGGGCTTGCTTTCAGATTAAAGCTGTCTGCTCCACTATTGGAAGTGTCAGGGATGCCCTCATTATCCTCATTTTGAAAGGCACTTGGTGAACATTAAGCAGCTGTGCAGCCCAGACTGCTGTCTATATACTGGCCAAAACCAGGGGACCCAGGTGCTGGACTGAGAGCCCCAGAAACAAAATGGAGGCAGCCACATCATTTGTGGGTATGAGGTCATGTACCCCTCGCCTGACTGGCACTGCCACTGGGTGTCAGAGCCTTTTTGACCCAGGGGCTGAGTAAGGGCAAATTTGAGCAGATATCCACAGACATGCTGTCTCCAGTTTGAAATCAGGAGCAGCATGCTAGCCCAGGGGCACTGAGGTAGTGTCCTGCACCCCTAACTACCACACATTGTGGGCTAGGAGACTCAGAACAGCCCTGGGGTAAAAATTGAAGCCTTTGATCTCAGTGCCAGACTGAACCCTGAAGCAGGAGGGGTTGGACTGGGACATTCACTCAACGGCTGCAGGTTCAGAAACAGTCGCAAGTGAAATTGACAACGGCCAAGGAAGGGGTTTCTGGAGCTGCTGTGTAAAAACCTCCCCAGTAACATGTGTGTGTGTGGAAGTGACCACTGCAGTGGATCACACAGGGACCAGAAGATCCGCTGGCTCATCTTTGATCTGTGAACACACTTCCCCAGTGGGAACATGTCAACCGAATGTCGCAGCCTTAAAAGGGACAAGGCAGCAGAATACCACATCGGGGGCAAATTCATGCTGCATTGAAATTGATGGCAGGAAAGTCAGGGGGATTTTACAACCAACAACATGCATTTATATAGCACCTCTAATGTAATAAAACATCCCCAAGGCACTTCACAAGAGCATTATCAGACAATTGACCCACATGAGGAAGTATTAGGACAGACAACCAAAGACATAGTTGAAGAGATAGATTTTACAAGCGAGGGGCTGGCAGGTATAGGGAGGGAATTACAGAGTTTTGGATCCCATTGACTAAAGGCTGATGGGAAAAGGACATTGTGGACTACACATTGTGGAGGAGCACTGAGACTTCAGGGTTGTTGTGGAGCTGGAGGTGTTTACAGGAATAGGGAGGGGGAGGGGGATTTGCAAACTGAAGGGGGGTGTCTATTCTCTCAGGGCAGGCCCACGTATCTGAGCTGGTGCATTTCACAAGGAGCTATGTTCTTGTCTTCAGAACACAGCATCTGCTGACTTACCATGAGCAGAATCTTATTTGCTAGCATTACCACAAAAATGTTATCTTAGGCTTTTCTGTCACGACTCAATTGTTACGCTTACCTTGTTGAATTATTATCACAATGGTCTGCAAGATAACAAACGCCAGATCCAGAATATCTGCAGTCTCACAGTCTCCAAAGTAACATGGGTGAGAACTCATCCTTTGTTCAATTAAGTCCCTTAAACAAGTTTAGTGCAAATTCACCCGATATTTACTGAACACCAAGTAGATTTGCTAGTTTCAAAGGAACATGCAGTTGCAGAGAGAAAATCAAACATTGTGTCTCCCAGGTATAACATGAAACAATATGTCCTCTGACATGGTGTCAGGAACAATATATTAAAAAGAGTATATCAGGGTTCAGTAGACATGACACTCAACAAAGCAAACTTTGCTATGATGCAGTACACTATTATAAAAGAGAATTGGTCAGTGATTTTACATATGGGGCTTCTGACCAGTAATGAAAACTGACCAGTATGTTACAAGTTCCAGACTGCCCTGACCAATCAATTACACTCGGACTGACACAAGTGACAATTACACTCTGAGTGACCTCGGACTGACACAAGTGACAATTACACTCTGAGTGACCTTGGACTGACACAAGTGACAATTTCTGATGTTCAAGGAAGAAATTACCTAAAACTTAGGAGTGGGAGTGGGGGAAGGGGCTGGACAAGGGCCCAGGATATTTGAGGTTAGATATATTGTGCCAGTTTGCTTCTTTAAGGCCAAGGACTCAACATAAGACAGTTGGCCAAATAGGCAAGAAATTGCTGAGATCAAGGAGAGGGTGATTGAAATTCCAGGCTCCATGTCTCCCTTTCTCTCTTTTTAAAACCAGCTTTCTGCCCTCTCATCACATCCACAAATGTGTTGACTTTACTCCTTATTCCTTTGACCCAAGGCCTCTTATGCATTGACCCCTCTCACTGTGCCTCCATTAGCAGCCATGCCTTCAGTTGTCTGTGTCTCATGAGCTGAAATTCCATCCCCTTTCATCTTTCTGCCTCTCTATCCTGAAGAATGTACCTCATGCCCCCTAAAAGACACCTCCTTCAGCCTTCCTAACTCCTGGCCTTCTTTGATGGCTAGTATCACATAGATTGGATTTCCCCCCTCCAGAGACTTGACTCCATTATCCACATCAACATGCCAGTCCAGCACTCAGGGAGTGAATGTTGACTGTTGGGGGGGAGCGGGGGCGGGGTTGGTGGGCAATCCTTACAGAGTATTGTACTGTCGAGAGGTCAGTCCCAAGGGAGGGTCTGTCCTGACAGAGTGCTGTAATGTTGGAGGGTCAGTTCTGCGGGACTAGAGAGCCGTCGGAGGGTCAGTCCTGATGGAGTGTTGCAACTGTCAGGGGGTCAATCCTGAGGGAGTGCAGTACTGTCGCTCGACAGTACTGACGGAGTGCTGCACTGTCAGGGGGTCAGTCCTGAGGGAGTGCTGCACTGTCGGAGGGTCAGTGCTGAGGGAGCGCCGCACTGTCAGAGGGTCAGTACTGAGGGAGTGCTGCACTGTCAGGGGGTCAGTCCTGAGGGAGTGCTGCACTGTCGGAGGGTCAGTACTGAGGGAGCGCCGCACTGTCGGAGTGTCAGTACTGAGGGAGCGCCGCACTGTCGGAGGGTCAGTGCTGAGGGAGCGCCGCACTGTCAGAGGGTCAGTGTTGAGGGAGTGCTGCACTGTCAGAGGGTCAGTACTGAGGGAGTGCTGCACTGTCAGAGGGTCAGTACTGAGGGAGTGCCGCACTGTCAGAGGGTCAGTACTGAGGGAGCGCTACATATTCAGAGGGTCAGTACTGAGGGAGTGCCGCACTGTCGGAGGGTCAGTGCTGAGGGAGCGCCGCACTGTCAGAGGGTCAGTGTTGAGGGAGTGCTGCACTGTCAGAGGGTCAGTACTGAGGGAGTGCTGCACTGTCAGAGGGTCAGTACTGAGGGAGTGCCGCACTGTCAGAGGGTCAGTACTGAGGGAGTGCCGTACTGTCAGAGGGTCAGGACTGAGGGAGTGCCGCACTGTCAGAGGGTCAGCGCTGAGGGAACGCTGCACTGTCAGAGGGTCAGGACTGAGGGAGTGCCGTACTGTCAGAGGGTCAGTACTGAGGGAGTGCCGTACTGTCAGAGGGTCAGGACTGAGGGAGCGCTGCACTGTCAGAGGGTCAGGACTGAGGGAGCGCTGCACTGTCGGGTGAAAAAGCCACTTCCCTCCTGAGTGATTGTTGAATTTGAAACCCTCAGAGCAGCTCTGGCGGGTTTTGAGGATCCTCCAGTCAGGGAGTCAGGGCAACCCTGTACCCGGTGTCCAGGGGGCCGAAGTCCATCCCTCAGCCCCTGAGAGCCAGGTCCCTGTACAGGCTGGTGACGCGGTCAGCTGTGTGTGTGTGGGGTGGGTGGGCTGCAACATTCAGGCTGATGTGGTCTCTCTGTCTCTGTCTCTGTCCCTGTCTCTGTCTCTGTCCCTGTCCCTGTCTATCTGTCTGTCTCTGTCCCTGTCCCTGTCCCTGTCTCTGTCTCTGACTCTGTCCCTGTCTCTCTGTCTGTCTCTGTCCCTGTCCCTGTCCCTGTCTCTGTCTCTGACTCTGTCCCTGTCTCTCTGTCTGTCTCTGTCCCTGTCCCTGTCTCTGTCTCTGACTCTGTCCCTGTCTCTCTGTCTGTCTCTGTCCCTGTCCCTGTCTCTGTCTCTGACTCTGTCCCTGTCCCTGTCTCCCTGTCCCTGTCTCTCCCTGTCCCTGTCTCCCTGTCCCTGTCTCTCCCTGTCTCTCTCTCCCTGTCCCTGTCTCCCTGTCCCTGTCTCTCCCTGTCCCTCTCTCCCTGTCCCTGTCTCCCTGTCCCTGTCTCTCTCTCCCTGTCCCCTGTCCCTGTCTCCCTGTCCCTGTCTCTCCCTGTCCCTCTCTCCCTGTCCCTGTCTCTCCCTGTCCCTGTCTCCCTGTCCCTGTCTCTCTCTCCCTGTCCCTGTCTCTCTCTCCCTGTCCCTGTCTCTCCCTGTCCCTCTCTCCCTGTCCCTGTCTCTCCCTGTCCCTGTCTCCCTGTCCCTGTCTCTCTCTCCCTGTCCCTGTCCCTGTCTTTCTCTCCCTGTCCCTGTCTCTCTGTCCCTGTACCTGTCTCCCTGTCCCTGTCTCCCTGTCCCTGTCTCTCTCTCCCTGTCTCTCCCTGTCCCTGTCCCTGTCTCCCTGTCCGTCTCTCCCTCTCTGTCCCTGTCCCTCTCTCCCTGTCCCTGTCTCTCCCTGTCCCTGTCTCCCTGTCCCTGTCTCTCTCTCCCTGTCCCTGTCCCTGTCTTTCTCTCCCTGTCCCTGTCTCTCTGTCCCTGTACCTGTCTCCCTGTCCCTGTCTCCCTGTCCCTGTCTCTCTCTCCCTGTCTCTCCCTGTCCCTGTCCCTGTCTCCCTGTCCGTCTCTCCCTCTCTGTCCCTGTCCCTCTCTCCCTGTCCCTGTCTCTCCCTGTCCCTGTCTCCCTGTCCCTGTCTCTCTCTCCCTGTCCCTGTCCCTGTCTCTCTCTCCCTGTCCCTGTCCCTGTCTCTCTCTCCCTGTCCCTCTCTTCCTGTCCCTGTCTCTCCCTGTCCCTGTCTCCCTGTCCCTGTCTCTCTCTCCCTGTCCCTGTCCCTGTCTCTCTCTCCCTGTCCCTGTCCCTGTCTCTCTCTCCCTGTCCCTGTCTCTCTCCCTGTCCCTGTCTCCCTGTCCCTGTCTCTCCCTGTCCCTCTCTCCCTGTCCCCTGTCTCCCTGTCCCTGTCTCTCTCCCTGTCCCTGTCTCCCTGTCCCTGTCTCTCCCTGTCCCTCTCTCCCTGTCCCTGTCTCTCCCTGTCCCTGTCTCCCTGTCCCTGTCTCTCTCTCCCTGTCCCTGTCTCTCCCTGTCCCTCTCTCCCTGTCCCTGTCTCTCCCTGTCCCTGTCTCCCTGTCCCTGTCTCTCTCTCCCTGTCCCTGTACCTGTCTCCCTGTCCCTGTCCCTCTCTCCCTGTCCGTCTCTCTCTCTCTGTCCCTGTCTCTCTCTCCCTGTCCCTGTCTCTCTCTCCCTGTACCTGTCTCCCTGTCTCTCTCTCCCTGTCCCTGTCTCTCTCTCCCTGTACCTGTCTCCCTGTCTCTCTCTCCCTGTCCCTGTCCCTGTCCCTCTCTCCCTGTCCCTGTCTCTCTCTCCCTGTCCCGGTACCTGTCTCCCTGTCCCTGTCCCTCTCTCCCTGTCCCTCTCTCCCTGTCCCTGTCTCTCTCTGTCTCTCTCCCTGTCCCTGTCCCTGTCTCCCTGTCCCCTGTCTCCCTGTCCCTGTCTCTCTCTCCCTGTCCCTGTCTCCCTGTCCCTGTCTCCCTGTCCCTGTCCCTGTCCCTCTCTCCCTGTCCCTGTCTCTCTCTCCCTGTCCCTGTCCCTGTCTCTCTCTCCCTGTCCCTGTCCCTGTCTCTCTCCCTGTCTCTCTCTCCCTGTCCCTGTACCTGTCTCCCTGTCCCTGTCCCTCTCTTCCTGTCCCTGTCTCTCTCCCTGTCCCTGTCTCCCTGTCCCTGTCCCTCTCTCCCTGTCCCTGTCTCCCTGTCCCTGTCTCCCTGTCCCTGTCCCTCTCTCCCTGTCCCTGTCTCTCTCTGTCTCTCTCCCTGTCCCTCTCTCCCTGTCCCTGTCCCTCTCTCCCTGTCCCTGTCTCCCTGTCCCTCTCTCCCTGTCCCTGTCCCTCTCTCCCTGTCCCTGTCTCCCTGTCCCTGTCCCTCTCTCCCTGTCCCTCTCTCCCTGTCTCTCTCTCTGTCTCTCTCTCTCTCTCTGTCCCTCTCTCCCTGTCCCTCTCTCCCTGTCCCTGTCCCTCTCTCCCTGTCCCTCTCTGTCCCTCTCCCTGTCCCTCTCTGTCTCTCTCCCTCTCTCTGTCTCTCTCTCTGTCCCTGTGCTCCGCCCTGGCCCAGGTTTCACTGCAGCTTCTGGCTCTAAGCCCGGGGCCGGCTCCCTCCCTCCGCTTTCCTGCTGCTGATGGAGGCGGCCTTAACCTCTCACCCTGTTTGTCACAGGGAGGGGAGAGAGAGGGAGGAGGGAGGAGGGAAAAAGGAGGAGGGAGGAGGGAGGGAGAGGGAGGAGGTCTTTTTCTCAACGTCTCCCATAAAGAGCTGCGGATCGGAGAGAGAGAGAGAGGGAGAGGGGTTTGCTGAGTGAGGAGAGGGAGGGTGGAGGCTGTTTGTACCCCCCCCTCACAGACAGACACACAGACACACACACACACACAGACACAGACAGACAGACTCATAGACAGACAGACACACAGACAGACTCACAGACACAGGGTGGAGGAAGGAGCAGGAAGAGTCAGCAGGATTTGGAGAGAATTATCCCCCTCTCACCCCCACCCCCCCCTCACAGACACAGACACAGAGCCAGACGGAGGGAGGCTGCGGACACAGGCTGCGGACAGAGGCTGCGGACAGGCCGGCCATGGAGAAGCGGAGCGAGTGTCCGGAGGCAGCGCTGGAGGGTTCGGCTCTCTCTCTGGGTAAGGAGCCGCTGACAGCGGAGACACTGCGGAGACAGCGATCGTCCCGCTCCCAGCTCCTCTCTACACTCAAAACAAAAACAGAATTACCTGGAAAAACTCAGTAGGTCTGGCAGCATCGGCGGAGAAGAAAAGAGTTGACGTTTCGAGTCCTCATGACCCTTCGACAGAACTCTCCCCCTTCTGTCGAAGGGTCATGAGGACTCGAAACGTCAACTCTTTTCTTCTCCGCCGATGCTGCCAGACCTACTGAGTTTTTCCAGGTAATTCTGTTTTTGTTTTGGATTTCCAGCATCCGCAGTTTTCTTTGTTTTCCTCTCTACACTCGCTGTTCCTCTGTTTGTCTCGTCCCTTATTTATTTATTTATTTATTTATGTGTCTTTTATTGTTATTATTATTTTGCAAAGACAAAAGAATGAAATTGTAATTTGGAGGAGAAGTTTCAGATTTTATTCCTGGGTGTGTGTGT
>JANJGN010000037.1:15259057-15287724 GCA_026770705.1 Isurus oxyrinchus
GAGTGAGAAAGCCTTACTGTCTCGTCTGGCGCCTAGAGCATTAGCGGAGATCCAAGATATACCTGCCAATCTGTACCCAGAGCCTCAATGTGTTCCATTGCTGTCTGTTATAATAAGGCACGGAGTATTTAACATTAGTGGCCATCTCACAATGAGTGTGCACGAGGTGTGCAAGGAAATACATACAGTACTGAGGGATCTGGGTGCCCTGGTACATGAATCACACAAAGTTAGTGTGCAGGTACAGCAAGTGATTAGGAAGGCAAATTGAAAGTTAGCCTTCTTTGTGAAGGGAATGGAGTATAAAAGTAGGGCAGTATTGGTACAACCGCACAGGGCATTGGTGAGTCCGCTCCTGGAACACTGTGTACGGTTTTGGTCTCCTTACTTAAGAAAGAATCATAATTGCGTTAAGCACAGTTCAAACTTGGGAGGAAGGGGTTTGTCTTATGAGGAAAGGTTGACCAGGTTGGGCCTATACCCACTGGAGTTTAGGAGAATGAGAAGTGATCCTATTGAAACATATAAAGATCCTGAGGGATTTGACAGGGTGGATGCTGAGAGGATGTTTCCCCTTGCGGGGGAGTCTAGAACCAGGGGTCACAGTTTAAAAATAAGGAGATTCTCACATAAGACGGAGAGGGGGAATTTCTTCACTCAGGGGGTTGTTAGTTCTAGGAATTCCCCACCGCCTCCCTTGAAGAGCAGCGGGGGCTGAGTCATTGAATTACGGTCAAGGCTGAGTCAGACAGCTTTCTGATCAACAAAGGGAGTCAAGGGCAGCGTGGAGGCAAAGAGGAAAATGGAGTCGGGACCGCCATCACATCAGCCCAGTGGTCTTACCGAATGGTGAAGCAGGCTTGAGGGGCCAAATGGCCTACCCCTGCCTGCTCCTAATTCTTGTGGAGGACAGCAATGAGGGGCAGGGCAACCAGGACCGCAGTGGTTCAAGGTGGCGGCTGACCTCCTCAAGGGGCAAGTAGGGGTGGGCAACAAACGGTGGGTGGGCCTTGTCAGCAATGCTCACACCTCTTGAAGGTTTTACGTTGCAGGAGTCTCCATTAGCTCTCCACACTGACAGGAGGATATTAAAAGGCCCATAATCTATGGCCACAACATGCGTTTAGGCAGTGCCGATGGGTTTATGAAGATTAATGGATACATGACATTAATTCGGAAGTACAAAGAGCCAGGGAACACGTCAGATGACACGCTGAATCAAAGCAGCAATAATTCCTATAAGCAAATTACCCTCCGCAGTGCAGGGTGGATTCGGAAGGAGGTATTTTTATAAGATTGCACAGCCATGCGGTGCCTCGGGGGATGGGGGGTGGGGGGGTTGGGGGAGGGGAACGCTCTCCTCAATGTGGATGGGAGCTGCACCCAACCAGGAGTAGGCCCTGCCCCCGCATCCCCAGCTGTGAGAAAAATCACGGTGTCATCCGGTTTCAAAAGGGCACCCGTTTGGTTTATTTGTTATAAAATACTCGGCTTTAGGAGGATTGTGTTTTTTTTTGGAGGGTGGGGGGGGGTGGGGGGGTGCTGGGCGGGGGATTGGATTGGATTTGGGGGGGGGGTGGTGGGGGATGGGGAGTTAAACCCCGCCTCCACGAGGGGACCAGGAATCTTGGTTGCAAGGCCTTCTGCAGCCCAACAGCCGGTCGAAACGCACAGCTTTCCGAGCGTGAAGGGCGACTGCCCAGAGCAACAGTCAATGAACTCTGGTCAAACCTGCGGCTCGTGAGAAAGTAGGGAAGAATGCAGACGGCCGGCAAAGATTTGGCACCAGTGCCTGAGTTAGCTAGCGGGTTAGGAAAGCACGCGGACTCTCCGCAGACTGACATCGTCGAAATCAAGCCTCACTGGCAAAGCGGTGTCAGCAGTGGCTGGCTTGGGAGCACCTTCACCTCTGAGGCACAAAGCACCAGGCGCAAGTCCCACTCCAGCGGTCCGAGCACAAAACATCAAGGCCAACACCCCCAGTGCCAGTACTGAGGGAGCGCCGCACTGTTGCAGCGTCAGTGCTGAGGGAGCGCCGTACTGTCGGAGGGTCAGTGCTGAGGGAGCGCCGTACTGTCGGAGGGTCAGTGCTGAGGGAGCGCCGCACTGTCGGAGGGTCAGCACTGAGGGTGCGCCGTACTGTCCGAGGGTCAGTACTGAGGGAGTGCCGCACTGTTGCAGCGTCAGTGCTGAGGGAGCGCCGTACTGTCGGAGGGTCAGTGCTGAGGGAGCGCCGCACTGTCGGAGGGTCAGTGCTGAGGGAGCACCGCACTGTCGGAGGGCCAGTACTGAGGGAGCGCCGCACTGTCGGAGGGTCAGCACTGAGGGAGCGCCGTACTGTCCGAGGGTCAGTACTGAGGGAGTGCCGCACTGTCGGAGGGTCAGCACTGAGGGAGCGCCGTACTGTCCGAGGGTCAGTACTGAGGGAGCGCCGCACTGTCGGAGGGTCAGCACTGAGGGAGCACCGTACTGTCCGAGGGTCAGTACTGAGGGAGCGCCGCACTGTCAGAGGGTCAGCACTGAGGGAGCGCCGTACTGTCCGAGGTTCAGTACTGAGGGAGCGCCGCACTGTCGGAGGGTCAGCACTGAGGGAGCGCCGTACTGTTGCAGCGTTAGTACTGAGGGAGCGCCGTACTTTCGGAGGGTCAGTGCTGAGGGAGCACCACACTGTCAGAGGGTCAGTACTGAGGGAGCGCCGCACTGTTGCAGCATCAGTGCTGAGGGAGCACCGCACTATCGGAGGGTCAGTACTGAGGGAGCGCCGTACTGTCGGAGCGTCAGTACTGAGGGAGGGCCGCACTGTCGGAGTGTCAGTACTGAGGGAATGCCGCACTGTCAGAGGGTCAGCGCTGAGGGAGTGCTGCACTGTCGGAGGGTCAGTACTGCGGGAGTGCTGCACAGTCGGAGTGTCAGCACTGAGGGAGCACCGCACTGTCGAAGGGTCAGTACTGAGGGAGCACCGCACTGTCGGAGGGTCAGTACTGAGGGAGCACCGCACTGTCGGACGGTCAATCTGAGGGAGTACCGCACTGTTGGAGCATCAGTACTGAGGGAGTGCCGCACTGTCGGAGGGTCAGTACTGAGGGAGTGCTGCACTGTCGGAGGGTCAGTGCTGAGTGACTGCTACACTGTCAGAGGGTCAGTACTGAGGAAATGCTGCACTGTCGGAGGGTTAGTACACTACTGCAGGAGCGCCGCACTGTCACAGGATCAGTACTGAGGGAGTGCTGCACTGTCAGAGGGGCAGTACTGAGGGAGTGCTGCACTGTCGGAGGGTCACTACTGCAGGAGCGCCGCACTGTCACAGGATCAGTACTGAGGGAGCGCTGCACTGTCAGAGGGGCAGTACTGAGGAAGTGCCGCACTGTTGGAGGGTCAGTGCTGAGGAAGTGCCGCACTGTTGGAGGGTCAGTGCTGAGGGAGTGCCGCACTGTTGGAGCATCAGTACTGAGGAAACGCTGCACTGCTGGAGGGCCTGTGCTGAGGGAGTGCTGCAGTGGTGGAGGGTCAGTTAACCCTCTTGGGTGGGTGCAAAAGATCCAGTGGCGCTATTTCGAAAAACAGTGGGGTGTTCTCCCCGGTGTCCTCAATTAACATCAACAGAAACAGGTTACCTGGGTCATTGTCTCAATCGTGTTTGTGGGAGTTTGCTGTGCGCAGGCTGGCAGTTGTGCTTCCTACCTGACAACAGTGACTACGCTTCGACAAAGTGCTTCACTGGCCGTAAAGTGCTTTGGAAAAGCGCTGTGGAATTGAGAGTCTTTCTTTCCCTTTCCCCAGTGTACCATCTGACTCATGTTAAGGCCTCCCCTGCGCCCTTAAGGTTTTCTACAGGAGACTGCAGGAGGGTCTCCACAATTAATTTTGAAAACATACAGGAGTATCCATTAAAAAAAAACGCAGTCATCAAATCAAATCGATGGAACTTATGACCCCCATTTCCTCCCAGTTGGGAGTTAATGACATGAACTGTATATACTCACACGAGTGACAGAGGATAATTAGATCTGTTGAAGGCACACTCTGTCCGGGAAAGTCCTTCAAGCTGTTTAATGCCCCTGGTATTTTCCTGAAACTACAAAAAGAAAAAACAAGAGTGATTTATTTTGTGAGGAGAGAAATTGGGTCAATTAGGTTTCGGAAGGACCTAACTTAAAGGCAGTTTCACAAGGCTGTTGCTTTCAAACCACGTAGTGCCCTTATTGCTGTTCCAGAGGCTTGTACACACACGGACACATAGGCACAAACAGAACACGCATGCACACACACTCACACACGTACACGCACAGGCGCTCACACGTGCACACTCACGCACGCGCAAGACACTCGCACGCGCAAGACACTCGCACGCGCAAAGACACTCGCACGCGCACTTTTTTAAAAGCATTTTAACTTCCCCTTACTAACGGCGGTGGTTCATGCTGTGACTGCCCGGCTTCCACAACCTGCTCAACTTTGGGGTCTTCCCACATGAGCCATTTAGCTGTGTGGGGGAGGGGGATGGAAGGGGGAGATGTGTAATTACAGTCAAACTCAATTCTCTCCTCGCTCCACCCCCCCCCAAAAACATCCTCCCCCGGCACTTGTTTTAAACAAGACGTCACCGCATGGCAATCAGGAGCTGGATCGCAGAATGACTTATCCCTCTCTCTCGAGCCCAGGTCAGCCTCTCTCCCAGCAACTTACAAACAGTTGAGCACGGAGCCAGGATTGAACACAGCATCCTCCTCGTCCGATTGCACAGCACAGGAGGCAACAATGAGGTCCATCCTGGCCTGTGCCGGCTCGTCAAAAGAGCTGGCTGATTAATCCCACTCACCAGCTCCCCCCTCCGCTCTTTACCCATAGCCTTGGATTTATTTTTGCCCTTCAACTATTTACCCAATACTGACCCGAATTGCTCACTGCTGCAGGGATTGTTTGTATTTCAGAACAGCTGCTGGGGAACTCAGTGCAAAATTCTTCACAAGTTCCCACCCTCTGCAATTTATTGAGGAGATGGAGGCGTTGTGGTCATGTCACTGGGTTAGAAACCCACACGGGGAAGTGGGTTCAAATCCCACCACAGCAGCTGGTGGAATTTAAATTCAATTAATAACTCTGGAATTATAAAGCTAGACTCAGTCATGGTGACCATGAAACTATCATCGATTGCTGTAAAAACCCACTTGGTTCATGAATGTCCCTTTAGGGAAGGAAATCTGCCGTCCTTACCTGGTCTGGGCCTACATGTGTCTCCAGACCCACAGCGATGTGGCTGACTCTTAACCTCCCTCTGAAATGGCCGAGCGAGACACTCAGTTCAAGAGCAATTAAGGATGCCCGCATCCCATGACCGCATAAAAGACAAACACTTTTAAAAAACCATCAGAGAACCTACATGTAGGTATTGAATAATTAATTTAAATTATTTTAGCCTGCCTTCAGATTGTAGAGGACTATAAAAACCCTGCGGTGACATCTTTGACATTATAAACTCCGAACACAGTGCCAACTGCAGACATAACTCGTACTGCAACCTGAACCGATCTGAGACTAATGTTCTAGCGAAAAGGGTAAATAGGGTGGTCAACTAGAAAGGGGGGGGGGGGTTGGGGGGCAGGGTAAAACTCCTAGAAGTATGAGTAATGGGAAACAAAGCAGCAGGTTAGCATGTAGGGGGGTGGATTCAACTTCATGTAAAATTATGAAAAAACTGAAGAGGAAGGAGAGCCCATGAGAGGCTATTAAAGTCCCCAGAACACAAAATAGGACAGAGTGTTTGGAAAGGGCAAGGAATCTAACTTCAAGCACATCAGATAAAGGGACGACAATGAGAAAGGGGACAGGAAATTCAGGACTGAAGGTGTTGTATCTGAATGCACGCAGTATATGAAATAAGGTAAACGAGCTTGTGGCGCAGATTGAAATTGGCAGGTATGATGTGGTGGGCATCATGGAGACATGGCTGCAAGGGGATCAGGACTGGGAGCTAAATATCCAAGGATATACATCCTATCGAAAAGATAGGCAGGTTGGCAGAGAGGGTGGGGTTGCTTTGTTAGCAAGAAATGAAATTAAATCGACAGTAAGAAACGACGTAGGGTCAGATGATGTAGAATCTGTGTGGCTAGAGTTGAGGAACCGCAGAGGTAAAAAAGCCATAATGGGTGTTATGTACAGGCCTCCGAACAGTAGTCAGGATGTAAGGCACAAGATACACCAGGAGATAGAAAAGGTGTGTAAGAAAGGCAAGGTTACAGTGATCATGGGGGATTTCAATATGCAGGTATTCTGGGAAAATCAGGTTGGTAGTGGATCCCAAGAGAAAGAATTTGTGGGATGTCTACGAGATGCCTTTTTGGAGCAGCTTGTGATGGAGCCCACTAGGGAACAGGCAATTCTAGATTTAGTGATGTGTAATGAGGCAGATTTGATAAGGGAGCTTAAGGTGAAGGAACCCTTAGGAGGAAGTGACCATAATATGATAGAATTTACTCTGCAATTTGAGAGGAAAAGCAGAAATCAGATGTAACAGTATTACAGTTGAATAAAGACAGCTACAGAGGCATGAGGGAGGAGCTGGCCAGAAGTGACTGGGAGATGATCCTAGCAGGAAAGACAGTGGAACAGCAATGGCAGGAGTTTCTGGGAGTAATTTGGGAGACACAGCAAAAAATCATCCCTAGGAAGAAGCATACAAAAGGGAGGACGAGGCAACCATGGCTGACAAGGGAAGTCAGGGACAGCATAAAAGCTAAAGAGAAAGCATTCAATGCGGCGAAGAGCAGTGGGAAACCAGGGGATTGGGAAGCCTACAAAGACCAATAGAGGACAACTAAAAAAAGAAATAAGGAGGAAGAAGATTAAATGAGGGTAAACTAGCCAGTAATATAAAAGAAGATTGCAAGAGTTTTTTTAGATATATAAAGGATAAGAGAGAGGCAAAAGTGGACATTGGGCTGCTGGAAAATGATGCTGGAGAAGTAGTAGTGGGGAACAAAGAAATGGCGGAGGAACTGAATAGGTACTTTGCGTCAGTCTTCAAGGTGGAAACATGAGTGACATCCCCAAAGTTCAGGAGAGTCGGGGGGCAGAGGTGAGTATGGTGGCCGTTACCAAGGAGAAGGTTGTAGGAAAACTGAAAGGTCTGAAGGTGGATAAATCACCTGGACCAGATGGATTACACCCCAGAGTTCTGAAGGAGATAGCTGAAGAGATAGTGCAGGCGTTATTGGTGATCTTTCAAGAATCACTGGAGTCCAGGAGGGTCCCAGAGGACTGGAAAATCGCTAATGTAACCCCCCTGTTTAAGAAGGGAGTGAGGCAAAAGACGGGAAATTACAGGCCGATTAGCCTGACCTCGATCGTTGGTAAGATTTTAGAGTCCATTATTAAGGATGAGATTTCAGAATATTTGGAAGTGCAGAGAGGGTGGGGTTGCTTTGTTAGTAAGAAATGAAATTAAATCGATAGTAAGAAATGACGTAGGGTCAGATGATGTAGAATCTGTGCGGGTAGAGTTGAGGAACCGCAGAGGTAAAAAAGCCATAATGGGTGTTATGTAGAGGCCTCCGAACAGTAGTCAGGATGTGGGGCACAAGATACACCAGGAGATAGAAAAGGCATGTATAAAAGCAGGGATGTGCTGCTGAGGCTTTATAAGGCTCTGGTCAGACCACATTTAGAATATTGTGAGCAATTTTGGGCCCCGTATCTCGGGAAGGATGTGCTGGCCCTGGAGAGGGTCCAGAGGAAGTAAAATATGGCAAAATCAGCATGGTTTCATCAAGGGGAGGTCATGCCTGACAAATCTGTTAGAATTCTTTGAGGAGGTAACGAGTTGGTTAGACGAAGGAGAGCCAATGGATGTTATCTACTTGGACTTCCAGAAGGCCTTTGACAAAGTGCCGCACAGGAGGCTGCTCAGTAAGATAAGAGCCAATGGTGGCATAAGAGGCAAGGTACTAGCATGGATAGAAGATTGGCTGTCTGGCAGGAGGCAGAGAGTGGGGATAAGGGGATCCTTCTCAGGATGGCGGCCGGTGACTAGTGGAGTTCCGCAGGAGTCAGTGTTGGGACCACAACTTTTCACTTTATACATTAATGATCTAGATGAAGGAACTGAGGGCATCCTGGCTAAGTTTGCAGATGATAGAAAGATAGGTGGAGGGACAGGTAATATTGAGGAGGCGGGGAGGCTGCAGAAGGATTTGGACAGGTTAGGAGAATGGGCAAAGAAGTGGCAGGTGGAATACATCGTGGGGAAGTGTGAGGTCATGCACTTTGGTAGGAAGAATAGAGGCATAGATTATTTTCTAAATGGGGAGAGAATTCAGAAATCTGGAGTGCAAAGGGACTTGGGAGTCCTAGTCCAGGATTCTCTTAAGGTTAACTTGCAGGTTGACACGGTAGTTAGGAAGGCATATGCAATGTTGGCATTTATTTCGAGAGGACTAGAATATAAAAGCAGGGATGTGCTGCTGAGGCTTTATAAGGCTCTGGTCAGACCACAGTTAGAATATTGTGAGCAATTTTGGGCCCCGTATCTCAGGGAGGATGTGCTGGCCCAGGAGAGGGTCCAGAGAATGGTTCACGAGAATGATCCCAGGAATGAAAGGCTTAACATATGAGGAACGTTTGAGGACTCTGGGTCTATACTCGATGGAGTTTAGAAGGATGAGGGGGGATCTGATTGAAACTTACAGAATACTGAAAGGCCTGGATATAGTGGACGTGGGGAAGATGTTTCCATTAGTAGGAGGGACTAGGAACCGAGGGCACAGTCTCAGAGTAAAGGGAAGACCTCTTAGAACAGAGATGAGGAGAAACTTCTTTAGCCAGAGAGTGGTGAATCTATGGAATTCATTGCCACAGAAGGCTGTGGAGGCCAGGTCATTGAGTGTATTTAAGACCGAGATAGATAGGTTCTTGATTGGTAAGGGGATCAAAGGTTACGGGGAGAAAGCGGGAGAGTGGGGTTGAGAAACCTATCAGCCATGACTGAATGGCGGAGCAGACTCGATGGGCCGAATGGCCTAGCTTCTGCTCCTAGGTCTTATGGTCTTATTAACAGGACTGGCTACAGGGCAAAGCTGGCACGAGAGTTTGCAATCGAGCAGTGCTTCCCGAAAGAAAAAAATACTTCCTGCATCAAAACTGGCGTGACACCCAGACGCCAACAAAAGCAATTCTTAAAATTCATACATTAAAGACAGCCACACAATGCATCATACGCACTGGGCAAATCTGTGTTTGTAAACTATTTTTATCGAGTGCACTCACTGGGCCCAACCGGTCAGCTCCAGGATTTGAGAAATTCCCGAACCTTCTCCACAGGGGCCCCTTCTTAGCCCCACACCCTCACCCTCCAATTGCAGTGTGACCTCCCAACACCACCACCGCCCCCCCCCCCCACCCCCACCCCCAACTTTCACTGATCTTTTGATCGGGACTCCCTTCGATTGGTGTATCATGCAGGGGGGTCACGAGAAGGTACTCCCCCCTGCCCTCCCAGTGAGCCAGAGAAAATAAAAACCAGGTGAGTCCACGGCAGGCACTGGCGCTGCCCCGGAGCTCATTCCCCATTCCCCACCCCCCACCCCACAACCCCCACCCCCTCAGTGAACTGGGGGCTGAAAATAATAAATCAGACGTGCTGGGGCCTCAGAGCGGTCTGACCCTGGTCGCAACTCCAATTGCTCACCCCCTGACCCCCCCCCCCCCTCCCCCCCCCCCCCCCCGTGGTGGGTCGCGACCCACGGCACGTGGGCCCCCGGCAACAGAATCTTTAAGAGCCGGCGCACAGCAGAGGGAGGCCACGCGGCCCCATCGAGCCCCTGCCGGCCCTCTGCACACCAGTCCCGTTCCCCGCGCCCTGTCCCAGTTTATTTCCCCCCGAGCCGCCCGTCCCATTTCCCATTTGAAATCGCCTCCGCCTCCACCCCACCTGCTGGGCAGCGATTTCCAGGCTGCGTAAAGAAATTCCTCCTCCTCGTCCCCTCCCGACACTTGCCCGAAACCTTTCATCTGTGTCACCCCCACCCCCTCACCCAACGCACCCCCCCCCACCCCGCCCCTTCCCCAGTCCTTGTCCCATCAGCCAATGGGAACAACTTTTCTTTGTCTACCTGATCCAAACCTGTCACCATCTTGTCCACCTCTATCAAATCCACCGCCTCCCCCCACCCCCACCAACTCTCAATCTCCTTTGCCCTCAAGGAGAACAGGCCCAGCTTCTCCAACCCCCTAACCCTGTGGCTAAAACCCCCTCATCCCTGGGACCGTTCTGGCCACTCCCCTCCGCACCACTGGGGAGGCGATGGCGAGGTGGTGTAGTCGCTTGGCTAGTAATCCAAAGACCCAGGGTAACGCTCTGGGGACCCGGGTTCGAATCCCGCCAGGGCAGACGGGGCAGTTTGAATCTTACAAGACTAATGATGACCATGACACCATTGCCGATTGTTGCAAAAAACCCATCTGCTTCAGAAGGAAATCTGCCGTCCTTACCCAGTCTGGGCCTACATGTGACTCCAGACCCACAGCAACGTAGTTGACTCTTAAACACCCGAAATGGCCCAGCAAGGCCACTTAGTTGTATCAAACTGCTACAAAGTCTCAGAAAAAAAATGAAACCAGACCGACCTCCCAGCATTGACCTAGGCTTCGGAAACGACAACAGCAAACTCAGCCCTGTCGACCCTGCAAACTCCTCCTCACTAATATCTGGGGCCTAGTGCCAGAATTGGGAGAGCTGTCTCACAGACTAGTCAAGCAACAGCCTGACATAGTCATCCTCACGGAAGCACATCTTACACATAATGTCCCTGAACCACCATCACCATCCCTGGGTGTGTCCTGTCCCACCAGCAGGACAGACCCAGCAGAGGTGGTGACACAGTGATATACACTCGGGAGGGAGTTACCCTGGGAGTCCTCAACATCAACTCCGGATCCCATGAAGTCTCATGGCATCAGGTCAAACATGGGCAAGGAAACCTCCTGCTGATTACCACATACCGCCCTCCCTCAGCTGAGGAATCACTGCTCCTCCATGTTGAACATCACTTGGAGGAAGCACTGAGGGTGGTAAGGGCGCAGAATGTACTCTGGGTGGGGGAATCACCAAGAGCCGGTCAGTAGTACTGACTGAGCTGGCCGAGTCCGAAAGGACTTCGCTGCTAAATTGGGTCTGCAGCAGGTGGTGAGGGAACCAACAAGAGGAAGAAACACACTTGACCTCATCCTCACCAACCTGCCTGTCACAGATACATCTGTCCATGACAGTATCAGTAGGAGTGCCCACCGCACAGCCCTTGTGGAGACGAAATCCCATCTTCACATTGAGGATACCCTCCATTGTGTTGTGTGGCACTACCACGTGCTAAATGGGATCGATTTCAAACAGATCTAGCAACTCAAGACTGGGCATCCATGAGGCGCTGTGGGCCATCAGCAGCAGCAGCATTGTACTCAAACACAACCTGTAACCTCATGGCCCAGCATATCCCCCACTCTACCATTACCATCCAGCCAGGGGATTAACCCTGGTTCAATGAAGAGTGCAGGAGGGGCATGCCAGGAGCAGCACCAGGCACACCTAAAAATGAGCTGTCAACCTGGTGAAGCTACAACACAGGACTACTTGCGAGCCAAACAACATAAGCAGCAATTGCTTATAGACAGTGTCAAGCTAGACAGAGCAAACTCTAGCTGTGGCCCAACCAGAGTTGTACTGACCCTCAGTACTGACAGTCTGATAGGGCAGCACTACCTCAGTACTGACCCTCCAACAGTGCAGCACTCTCTCAATACTGACCCTCCGACAGTGCAGCACTCACTCAATACTGAGTCTCTGACAATGCAGCACTCCCTCACTACTGACCCTGAAACAGTGCAGCACTCCCTCAGTGCTGGCCCTCCAAAAGCGGAGCACTCCCTCAGTACCAACTCTTTGACTGTGCAGCACTCCCTGAGTACTGCCTCTCCAACAGTACAGTGCTCCCTCAGTACTGACCCTCCGACACTGCAGCGCTCTATCAGTACTGACCCTCCAACAGTGCAGCGCCCCCTCAGTACTGACTATCCGACAGTGCAGCACTCCCTCAGTACTGACTCTCCGAGAGTGCAGTACTCCCTCAGTACTGACTCTCCGACAGTGCAGCACTGCCTCAGTACTGCCCTCCAACAGTGCAGCACTCCCTCAGTGCTGGCCCTCCAACAGTGCAGCACACCCTCAGTACCGACTCTTTTGACAGTGCAGCGCTCCCTCAGAACTGCCCCTCCGACAGTGCAGTGCTCCCTCAGTACTGACTCTCTGACAATGTAGCACTGCCTCAGTACTGCCCTCCAACAGTGCAGCACTCCCTCAGTGCTGCTTTTCCCGACTTTGCAGCACTCCCTCAGTACTGCTTTTCCCGACAGTGCAGCTCTCCCTCAGTACTGTTTTCCCCAACAGTGCAGCACTCCAACAGTACTGCTTTTCCCGACAGTGCAGCTCTCCTTTAGTACAGCTTTCCCCAACAGTGCAGCACTCCCTCAGTATTGCTTTTCCAACAGTGCAGCACTCCAACAGTACTGCTTTTCCCGACAGTGCAGCTCTCCTTCAGTACTGCTTTTCCTGACAGTGCAGCACTCCCTCAGTACTGCTTTTCCTGACAGTGCAGCACTCCCTCAGTACTGCTTTTCCAACAGTGCAGCACTCCCTCAGTACTGCTTTTCCGATAGTGCAGCACTCCCTCAGTACTGCTTTTCCGACAGTGCAGCACTCCCTCAGTACTGACTCTCCGACAGTGCAGCACACCCTCAGTACTGCTTTTTCCAACAGTGCAGCACTCCCTCAGTACTGCTTTCCCCAACAGTGCAGCACTCCCTCAGTACTGCTTTCCGCAACAGTGCAGCACTCCCTCAGTACTGCTTTCCCCAACAGTGCAGCACTTCCTCAGTACTGCTTTTCCAACAGTGCAGCACTCCCTCAGTACTGCTTTCCCCAACAGTGCAGCACACCCTCAGTACAGCTTTCCCCAACAGTGCAGCACTCCCTCAGTACTGCTTTTCCATCAGTGCAGCAATCCCTCAAGTACTGCTTTTCCAACAGTGCAGCACTCCCTCAGTACTGCTTTCCCCAACAGTGCAGAACTCCCTCAGTACTGCTTTTCCAACAGTGCAGCACTCCCTCAGTACTGCTTTTCCAACAGTGCAGCACTCCCTCGGTACTGCTTTTCCAAACAGTGCAGCACTCCCTCAGTACTGCGTTCCCCAACAGTGCAGCACTCCCTCAGTACTGCTTTTCCAACAGTGCAGCACTCCCTCAGTACGGCTTTTCCAACAGTGCAGCACTCCCTCAGTACAGCTTTTCCAACAGTGCAGCACTCCCTCAGTACTGCTTTCCCCCGACAGTGCAGCACTCCCTCAGTACTGCTTTTCCAACAGTGCAGCACTCCCTCAGTACTGCTTTTCCATCAGTGCAGCACTCCCTCAGTACTGCGTTCCCCAACAGTGCAGCACTCCCTCAGTACTGCTTTTCCAACAGTGCAGCACTCCCTCAAGTACTGCTTTTCCAACAGTGCAGCACTCCCTCAGTACTGCTTTTCCAACAGTGCAGCACTCCCTCAAGTACTGCTTTTCCAACAGTGCAGCACTCCCTCAGTACTGCTTTCCCCAACAGTGCAGCACTCCCTCAGTACTGCTTTTCCAACAGTGCAGCACTCCCTCAGTACTGCTTTTCTGACAGTGCAGCACTCCCTCAGTACTGCTTTTCCAACAGTGCAGCACTCCCTCATTACTGCTTACCCCAACAGTGCAGCACTCCCTCAGTACTGCTTTCCACAACAGTACAGCACTCCCTCAGCACTGCTTTTCCAACAGTGCAGCACTCCCTCAGTACTGCTTTTCCCAACAATGCGGCACTCCCTCAGTACTGCTTTTCCAACAGTGCAGCATTCCCTCAGTACTGCTTTTCCAACAGTGCAGCACTCCCTCAGTACTGCTTTCCCCAACAGTGCAGCACTCCCTCAGTACTGCTTTTCCAACAGTGCAGCACTCCCTCAGTACTGCTTTTCCAACAGTGCAGCACTCCCTCAGTACTGCGTTCCCCAACAGTGCAGCACTCCCTCAGTATTGCTTTTCCAACAGTGCAGCACTCCCTCAGTACTGCTTTTCCAACAGTGCAGCACTCCCTCAGTACCTGCTTTTTCGATAGTGCAGCACTCCCTCAGTACTGCTTTTCCAACAGTGCAGCACTCCCTCACTACTGCTTTTCCAACAGAGCAGCAGTCCCTCAATACTGCTTTTCCAACAGTGCAGCACTCCCTCATTACTGCTTTCCCGAACAGTGCAGCACTCCCTCAGTACTGCTTTTCCAACAGTGCAGCACTCCCTCAGTACTGCTTTTCCAACAATGCGGCACTCCCTCAGTACTGCTTTTCCAACAGTGCAGTACTCCCTCAGTACTGCTTTCCCCGACAGTGCAGCACTCCCTCAGTACTGCTTTTCCAATAGTGCAGCACTCCCTCAGTACTGCTTTTCCAACAGTGCAGCACTCCCTCAGTACTGCTTTTCCAACAGTGCAGCACTCCCTCAGTACTGCTTTTCCAATAGTGCAGCACTCCCCTCAGTACTGCTTTTCGGATAGTGCAGCACTCCCTCAGTACTGCTTTTCCGACAGGGCTGCACTCCCTCAGTACTGCTTTTCCAACAGTGCAGCACTCCCTCAGTACTGCTTTTCCAACAGTGCAGCACTCCCTCGGTACTGCTTTTCCAAACAGTGCAGCACTCCCTCAGTACTGCGTTCCCCAACAGTGCAGCACTCCCTCAGTACTGCTTTTCCAACAGTGCAGCACTCCCTCAGTACGGCTTTTCCAACAGTGCAGCACTCCCTCAGTACAGCTTTTCCAACAGTGCAGCACTCCCTCAGTACTGCTTTCCCCGACAGTGCAGCACTCCCTCAGTACTGCTTTTCCAACAGTGCAGCACTCCCTCAGTACTGCTTTTCCAACAGTGCAGCACTCCCTCAGTACTGCTTTTCCATCAGTGCAGCACTCCCTCAGTACTGCGTTCCCCAACAGTGCAGCACTCCCCTCAGTACTGCTTTTCCAACAGTGCAGCACTCCCTCAAGTACTGCTTTTCCAACAGTGCAGCACTCCCTCAGTACTGCTTTTCCAACAGTGCAGCACTCCCTCAAGTACTGCTTTTCCAACAGTGCAGCACTCCCTCAGTACTGCTTTCCCCAACAGTGCAGCACTCCCTCAGTACTGCTTTTCCAACAGTGCAGCACTCCCTCAGTACTGCTTTTCTGACAGTGCAGCACTCCCTCAGTACTGCTTTTCCAACAGTGCAGCACTCCCTCATTACTGCTTACCCCAACAGTGCAGCACTCCCTCAGTACTGCTTTCCACAACAGTACAGCACTCCCTCAGCACTGCTTTTCCAACAGTGCAGCACTCCCTCAGTACTGCTTTTCCCAACAATGCGGCACTCCCTCAGTACTGCTTTTCCAACAGTGCAGCATTCCCTCAGTACTGCTTTTCCAACAGTGCAGCACTCCCTCAGTACTGCTTTCCCCCAACAGTGCAGCACTCCCTCAGTACTGCTTTTCCAACAGTGCAGCACTCCCTCAGTACTGCTTTTCCAACAGTGCAGCACTCCCTCAGTACTGCGTTCCCCAACAGTGCAGCACTCCCTCAGTATTGCTTTTCCAACAGTGCAGCACTCCCTCAGTACTGCTTTTCCAACAGTGCAGCACTCCCTCAGTACTGCTTTTTCGATAGTGCAGCACTCCCTCAGTACCTGCTTTTCCAACAGTGCAGCACTCCCTCACTACTGCTTTTCCAACAGAGCAGCAGTCCCTCAATACTGCTTTTCCAACAGTGCAGCACTCCCTCATGACTGCTTTCCCCAACAGTGCAACACTCCCTCAGTACTGCTTTCCCGAACAGTGCAGCACTCCCTCAGTACTGCTTTTCCAACAGTGCAGCACTCCCTCAGTACTGCTTTTCCAACAATGCGGCACTCCCCTCAGTACTGCTTTTCCAACAGTGCAGTACTCCCTCAGTACTGCTTTCCCCGACAGTGCAGCACTCCCTCAGTACTGCTTTTCCAATAGTGCAGCACTCCCTCAGTACTTGCTTTTCCAACAGTGCAGCACTCCCTCAGTACTGCTTTTCCAACAGTGCAGCACTCCCCTCAGTACTGCTTTTCCAATAGTGCAGCACTCCCTCAGTACTGCTTTTCGGATAGTGCAGCACTCCCTCAGTACTGCTTTTCCGACAGGGCTGCACTCCCCTCAGTACTGCTTTTCCGACAGTGCAGCACTCCCTCAGTACTGCTTTTCCAACAGTGCAGCACTCCCTCGGTACTGCTTTTCCAACAGTGCAGCAATCCCTCAGTACTGCTTTTCCCAACAGTGCGGCACTCCCTCAGTACTGCATTCCCCAACAGTGCAGCACTCCCTCAGTACTGCTTTTCCAACAGTGCAGCACTCCCTCAGTACAGCTTTTCCAATAGTACAGCACTCCCTCAGTACTGTTTTCCCCAACAATGCAGCACTCCTCAGTACTGCTTTTCCAACAGTGCAGCACTCCCTCAGTACTGCTTTTCCGACAGTGCAGCACTCCCTCAGTACTGCTTTCCCCAACAGTGCAGCACTCCTTCAGTACCGTTTTCCAACAGTGCAGCACTCCCTCAGTACTGCTTTTCCAACAGTGCAGCACTCCCTCAGTACTGCTTTTCCAACAGTGCAGCACTCCCTCAGTACTGCTTTTCCAACAGTGCAGCACTCTCTCAGTACTGCTTTCCCCAACAGTGCAGCACTCCCTCAGTACTGACTCTCCGACAGTGCAGCACTCCCTCAGTACTGCTTTGCCCAACTGTGCAGCACTCCCTCAGTACTGCTTTTCCAACAGTGCAGCACTCCCTCAGTACTGCTTTCCCCAACAGTGCAGCACTCCCTCAGTACTGCTTTTCCAACAGTGCAGCACTCCCTCAGTACTGCTTTTCCAACAGTGCAGCACTCCCTCAGTACTGCTTTTCCAACAGTGCAGCACTCCCTCAGTACTGCTTTTCCGATAGTGCAGCACTCCCTCAGTACTGCTTTTCCGACAGCGCAGCACACCCTCAGTACTGCTTTCCCCAACAGTGCAGCACTCCCTCAGTACTGACTCTCCAACAGTGCAGCACTCCCTCAGTACTGCTTTTCCAACAGTGCAGCACTCCCTCAGTACTGCTTTTCCAACAGTGCAGCACTCCCTCAGTACTGCTTTCCCCAACTGTGCAGCACTCCCTCAGTACTGCTTTTCCAACAGTGCAGCACACCCTCAGTACTGCTTTCCCCAACAGTGCGGCACTCCCTCAGTACTGCTTTCCCCAACTGTGCAGCACTCCCTCAGTACTGCTTTTCCAACAGTGCAGCACTCCCTCAGTACTGCTTTCCCCCAACAGTGCAGCACTCCCTCAGTAACTGCTTTTCCAACAGTGCAGCACTCCCCTCAGTACTGCTTTTCCAACAGTGCAGCACTCCCTCAGTACTGCTTTTCCAACAGTGCAGCACTCCCTCAGTACTGCTTTTCCGACAGCGCAGCACACCCTCAGTACTGCTTTCCCCAACAGTGCAGCACTCCCTTAGTACTGACTCTCCGACAGTGCAGCACTCCCTCAGTACTGCTTTTCCAACAGTGCAGCACTCCCTCAGTACTGCTTTTCCAACAGTGCAGCACTCCCTCAGTACTGCTTTTCTGACATTGCAGCACTCCCTCAGTACTGCTTTTCCCAACAGTGCAGCACTCCCTCAGTACTGCTTTTCCGACAGTGCAGCACTCCCTCAGTACTGCTTTTCCCAACAGTACAGCACTCCCTCAGTACTGCTTTTCCGGCAGTGCAGTTCTCCCTCAGTACTGGCACTGGGTGTGTCAGCCTGTGTTTCAATGCAAAAGTCTTTCGGGTATAAAGCGAACCCAAGACTTCCTGACTCTGAGGCGAGAGGGCCATCCACTGAGGCACATCTGAGCTTCCCATTTTGAATAGCGCAGTCACATTTAAGGGGAAAGCTGGATAAACATGAGGCTGAAAGGAAAAGAAGGATATGTTGATGAGATGAGATGAAGAGGGGGCGGTAGAAGGTAGATTGCCCACCCAAAACAGTTTGAAACCAGGATTGATGGCAATGAGAGTAAAGATATGCCATCTCTGCCTAGGTTGCTAGCTGGAGAAAAGTTTAATTTACCAATGTTCAACCGCTGGTCAGGTATTAAGTTGTGTATAATCAAATGACAGATCCCACCCAGCATGGAGATGACTGGATAATTGCCCCATCAATCACACCTAGGAGCCTCGCCACAGTAGGTGACTGGGATGGATTTTAGGCCCCTGGTTTGCTTTCCTCCACTGACTGCATTTTGCCGGTGCACTGACCCTGCTTCTTATCAGGGAACCTGGCCGTACTTTTGGGCACGAGCTGTAGTTTGTGGGGACTCCCGTCTGAATAGACTGGTAGCTGGAATATTGCTGAAAATAGAGACATGAAGAACAATCCTGAATGCGCTAATAGCTACACTAACAACCCATTTAAGATAATCAGTCGAGCTCGTAACGTGGGTCATTTACACTTGCTAGAAACGACATACATTCGTACACGAGGACCCATTCTCAGCAAACAAAAGGAATATGTTCAAGCCTTGCATCTTTTGTGAATTACCCCAGGAGTTTGGGGAGCCTGTCGTTCCCAGTGGTTTTCTCCTTGGCAATGCCTTGGCCAATCAGAGTCGAATTGCCACCCATTCAGCAACCTTTTCGCCCGGTATAAATTGTTGTGATTGTTTGAAATTTGGCTTTCTTGCATTTGTCCTGTTGAATGCAAGATGAAAAGCTTCGACGATATGTCTCCCTTTTCAGTAATACTCAAGTCCTGTGCGACCAAGTGACAGATTGATAGCTGTGAGCTCTGCTGGAAGTCCCTCCAAATCTCAGAGTGACACAGTGGCGTCCAACACTCACCCGGAGAGCATTAACCTTTTCATATACGTTCATGGGATGTGGGCGACACTGGCAAAGCCAGCATTTGTTGCCCATCCCTCACTATCCCACACCAGCCCCCCCGGCCCCCCACCAACCCCTTGAACCGAGTGACCTGCTCGGCCAAATCAGAGGGCAGTTAAGAGTCAACCACCTTGTTGTGGGTCTGGAGTCACATGTAGGCCCAGACCGGGTAAGGACAGCAGATTTCCTTCCCTAAAGGGACATTATTGACCCAGATGGGTTTTTACAACAATCGATGATAGTTGTCCCAATTTAAATTAATTAACTGAATTTATTAATTGTTGTGGTGGGATTTGAACCCCTGTCCCCGGTGCATTAGCCTGGGATATAATAAAGTCAAAATACTGTGTGCGCTAGAAATCGGAAATAAAAACAGAAAATGCCGGAAAATGCAGGTCTGGCAGAAACACAGTTAACATTTTGAGTCCATACGACTCTTCCTCAGAGCCAGGACCTGGGTGTCTGGATTACTGGTCGGGTGACTCTCCCACTACGCCACCACCGTCTCTCCCATGGCAGAGATGATTTTTAGATGTTAGGTCTGTGTTGTTCCGAGTCAGCTGCGCTCTCAAAACAGCGGCTGCTGTCACGTTACCCTCTCACTGGCCCGCCGAAAGCACTCTCCTGCGTGACATCCCGCAGAACTTTGAGCAGGCTTTGGACATGCTGGGATTGGGACCACACCAAGCCGACCTCCTTACATCATCAGAAACCCTGCCGCACACAAAGGCAAAAAAATTTATCAGTTCATTTTGAAAGTGCCGCTCGGGGGAAAGGGTTAGCGCGTCCGAGGTTAAAAAGTAAACAGTAATCTAGTTAATGCAAAGTCTATTGAACACATGGTCCAGTGGCTTTATTGGTCAAGGTTTTATCTCCTCAGTTCTATGGTAAATCTGATGTTGCTATCTAAGGCTGTAAATTAGATTGAGAAATAAGTCTTTAACCGCAGGAGGTGCTGTCAGTAACAGCTCCTGAGCATTTAAGGTGGTGGGTCTTGCACTTTGACAGCCAAGCTGGCTGTCGACGAGCCCAGGTCAGCCTCTCTCAGATGGTGGGCTCCTCGTCCCACGACAGGCTGGCTCTCTGGGACCGACCTCCGGGAGCGCTGCACTGACCCAAGAGTCTTCTCCTCGGGTGAGAGAGCAAAGCCGTTTGGGTGAAGGCGCAACGATCGCAAGGCAGCATTTGGAGAGCAGTCGAGTTCGTCAAGACATTCCAGAACCTTCCAACACAAAAGGCGACCACTTGGGACCGGCCTGTCTCTGCTGGCTCTTTGAAAGAGCAGTCAGGATTCGCCCCATGCTCTCTGCTTTTTGTCCATAACCCTGTGAGCTCCTATCATGTGCCTTTCCAACACCGTCTTTCAAATTATTTATCGACCATTTTTTCAGGCAGATGCCCTCAACTCTCGAGGGAAAATATTTCACCTCATCTCCCCTTCAGGTCTTTTGCCAATGATTTTAAATCTTTTGACTATGGTTACTGACCCACTAGCAAAGGGAATGCTTATTCTCTGTCAAAAAAAAAAGACTTGCAAGCATTTCTAAGGTGCCTTTCACAACCTCGGGACGACCCGAAGATTTAGTCATAGTCATAGAGGTGTACAGCACAGAAAAAGGCCCTTCAGCCCATCGAGTCTACGCCGGTCAAACAAGTACCTAACTATTCTAATCCCATTTTCCAGCACTACCCCCATAGGCCTTGTATGCCATGGCATCGCCAGTGCACATCCAAATACTTCTTAAATATTATGAGGGTTTCTGCCTCTACCACCCTTTCAGGCGGTGAGTTCCAGATCCCCACCACCCTCTGGGTGAAAAAATTCTTCCTCACATCCCCTCTAAACCTCCTGCCCCTTACCTTAAATCTATGCCCCATGGTTACTGATCCCTCCACCAAGGGGAAAAGTTCCTTCCTGTCTACCCTATCTATGACCCTCATAATTTTATACACCTCAATCATGTCCTCAATCATGTCCTCCCTTAATCTCCTCTGCTCCAGGGAAAATAACCCCAGTCTATCCAATCTCTTCTCATAACTAAAACTCTCCAGATCAGGCAACATCCTGGTAAATCTCCTCTGCGCTCTCTCTAGTGCAATCACATCTTTCCTATAATGAGCATTCCAGAACTAAACGCAATACTCCAGCTGTGGCCTAACCAGCATTTTATACAGTTCCAGCATAATTTCCCTGCTCTTAAATTCTGTGCCTTGGCTAATTAAGGCAAGTAGCCCATATGCCTTCTTAACCACCTTATCTACCAGTCACGCTACCTTAAGGGACCAGTGGACATGTACACCAAGGTCCCTCTGATCCTCAGCACTTCCCAGGGTCCTACCATTCATCGTGTATTGTTTGTCCTGCCCAAGTGCATCACCTCACAGTCAATGAAGTACTTTTTGAAGTGCAGTTATTCTTGTAACATAGGATCCACAACATCCAAGCAAGCATGCTCCAGAAATAGAATAATGACAAGGTCATCCACTTTTCATGATGGTTGAGGGGTAAATATTGGCCAGGGCACTGGGGAGACCTCCCCCTCTCTCCACTTCGAGAAAAGTGCCATGGGAACTCTTACCCGAGAGGGTAGACAAGGAGCGGAGATGGGGGAGGCGGTGGTGCGTGGGCCTCGGTTTAATGGTTCATCCAAAGGGACAGTGCCTCGGACAGTGTGGCACTCACTCAGTACCGGCAACTGGAGAGTCAGGTTGGATTTATGTGCTTGAATCCTGGAGCGGTGGGGCTCAAATCTTACGGACTCATTGGCTTTAGGGCCTTGAAAGAAGCGCTGCGGGGCTCCTGGAGTTGGGTGAAAGATGCTGTTTGCACCGGAGTCATTGTGTGCCAGCGCGACGCCAAGCTGGCACTCGGCAAGTACCAGCGATGGGGATCTCGGGGGGCGGTGAAGACTCGATCCTTGTTTGAACGTCACCCAATTTACCAGTGCCCCATATAGAGCCTGGCTTTCTAGCCTTACTCTGTGTGTGTGTGTGTGTGTGTGTGTGTGTGAGAGAGAGAGGAGGGAGGGGGAAGGACTCTGTTGCCCCACATGTCTGTCCTGCTGCCCTTCAGCTGCAGCCCAGCAACTGGAGTGTGGAATAAATGGGGCCAAAAACAAAATGGATGGTGACAGAGCCAGCAGCCTCCCCTTGAAGGAGGAGAATCCCTGCAGGAAAGCTAACCCGTCCAAGTCAGAGACAAAAAAAAGTCAATGTCAGCGCCCCCCACTCATGGTGTTGTGGCGGTCACGGATCAATATACCTTCGCTGTTTGAGCTGACGATTGTTTTAAAATGGCAGCGAAACCCACTCCTCCAGCCCGCGCCGCCTCAGCTGGGCCGGCGCCATGTCTGCGCATGCGCCGGGGGTAGGTCCGGGAGGAAAGGCCCCGCCCTTTTCGTGACGTCGCCGGGCTTCTCAACTCCGCGCGCCTCGGTGACGGCCGTTGGGCTTCAAAGGCGAGACTGAGCATGCGTCAGTCCTGCCCTGCCTCCTTCAACCCCCCTCCTCCCTCTCCCCCGTCGGTGACGTCAGGCGGACGGCCGGCCGGGACACGCGCATGCTCAGTGGCCGCGGCTGGCTGCCAAAGGTTGCGGGCGCGGTGATGCCCTACATGGTTAAATATCCCGACGGCGGCTCTTCACCCGCCACCCCTCCCCCCCGCAGACCCTGGTTCCCTGTGGAAACTCGACAGTCCGAAGAGAGAGGGAGAGGGGGGGAGGGAGAGGGAGAGAGAGAGGGGAGGGGAGGGGAGAGGTGAGGGAGGAGAGAGGGAGGGGGAGGGAGAGAAAGGGAGGGAGGGAGAGAGAGGGAGGGAAAGGGAGGGAGGGAGGGGAGAGGTGAGGGAGGGAGGGAGGGAAAGGGAGGGAGGGAGGGGAGAGGTGAGGGAGGGAGGGGAGAGAGAGGGAGGGAAAGGGAGGGAGGGAGGGGAGAGGTGAGGGAGGGAAAGGGAGGGAGGGAGGGGAGAGGTGAGGGAGGGAGGGGAGAGAGAGGGAGGGAGGGGAGAGAGAGGGAGGGAAAGGGAGGGAGGGAGGGGAGAGAGAGGGAGGGAAAGGGAGGGAGGGAGGGGAGAGAGAGGGAGGGAAAGGGAGGGAGGGAGGGGAGAGAGAGGGAGGGAAAGGGAGGGAGGGGAGAGAGAGGGAGGGAAAGGGAGGGAGGGAGGGGAGAGGTGAGGGAGAGAAAGGGAGGGAGGGAGGGGAGAGGTGAGGGAGGGAGGGGAGAGGTGAGGGAGGGAAAGGGAGGGAGGGAGGGAGGGGAGAGGTGAGGGAGGGAAAGGGAGGGAGGGGAGGGAGGGGAGAGGTGAGGGAGGGGAGAGGGAGAGAGAGGGAGGGAGAGGGAGGGAGAAGGAGGGGGAGGGAGAGGGAGGAGGGAGGGGGAGGGGGAAGAGGAGGGAGAGGGAGGAGAGGAAACAAGGAAAAGATTTAATTCTGGATATGCGGTCGTGGGAAGCGACTTTAACCCAATTACCGCGCAGAAAATCAGGCGGGTTTCCCGTCCCGCCTTATTTTGCTCCCCTTTGTCACTAATATTGCGCTGAACGTAAAACTGCCCCTTCCACCACCCAATCTCCTGGGTTTCCTGTGGGATGAGTTGGGTTAAAATTCCATTTTTCTGTTTCTTCACGGGATGCGCATGTCACTGGCTGGGCCCAGCGTTTATTGCCCGTCCCTAATTGCCCCTTGAGAAGGGTGGGGGCTGAGCCGCCCTCTTGAACCGCAGCAGTCCCTGTGGTGTAGGTACACCCACAGCGCCGTTGAATTGGCAGGTGACACAAAAAATTGGCGGTGTGGTAAATAGCGAGGAGGAAAGCCTCAGACGGCAGGACGATACAGACGGGCTGGTCAGATCGGCAGAGTAATGGCAACTGGAATTTAGTCCCGAGAAGTGAAACGGTAGGAGCCTAGGAGGTACAGAGGATCAGAGGGACCTTGGTGTACATGTCCATAGATCACTGAGGGGCAGCAGCACAGGGAGCTAAGGTGGTTACGAAGGCACATGGGATGCTTGCCTTTATTAGCCGAGGCATAGAATATAAGAGCAGGGAGGTTATGTTAGAGCTGTATAAAATGCTAGTTAGGCCACAGCTGGAGTACTGTGTGTAGTTCTGGTCGCCACACTAAAGGAAGGATGTGATTGCACTGGAGAGGGTGCAGAGGGGATTCACCAGGGATGTTGCCTGGGCTGGAGCGCTTCAGCTATGAAGAGAGACTGGATAGGCTAGGGTTGTTTTTCCTTAGAGCAGAGAAGGCTGAGGGGGAACCTGACTGAGGTATACAAAATTATGAGGGGCATAGATAATGTAGATAGGGAAAAAAATTCCCCTCGGCAGAGGTGTCAATAACCAGGGGGCGTAGATTTAAGGTAAGGGGCAGGAGGTTTAGAGGGGATTTGAGGAAAATTTTTTTCACTCAGGATGGTTGGAATCTGGAACTCACTGCCTGAAGGGTGGTAGAGACAGGAACCCTCACCACATTTAAGTAGTATATAGATGAGCACTTGAAACACCATAGCATATAGGGCTACGGGCCAAGTGCTGGAAAATGGGATTAGAGTAGATAGGTGCTTGATGGCCGGCATGGACACGATGGGCCGAAGGTCCTGTTCCTGTGCTGTATAACTCTTTGACTCTATGAGGGAGTTCCAGGATTTTGATCCAATAACAGTGAAGGAACGGCCAATATATTTCCAAGTCAGGATGGTGAGTGGCTTGAAGAGGAACTTGCAGATGGTGGTGTTCCCATCTACCTGCCGCCCTAGTCCTTCTAGATGGTAGAGGTTGCGGGCTTAGAAGGTGCTGTCTAAGGAGCCTTGGTGAATTCCTGCAGTGCATCTTGTAGATGGTACACACACTGCTGCTACTGTGTGTCGGTGGTGGAGGGAGTGAACATTGAAGGTAGTGGATGTGGAGCCAATCAAGCGGGGGCTGCTTTGTCCTGGACGGTGTCGAGCTTCTTGAGTGTTGTGGGAGCTGCACTCATCCAGGCAAGTGGAGAGTATTCCATCACGCTCCTGACTTGTGCCTTGTAGATGGTGGACAGGTTTTGGGGAGTCAGGAGGTGAGTTACTCACTGCAGGATTCCCAGCCTCTGACCTGCTCTCAGCCACAATATTTATGTGGCTGGTCCAGTTCAGTTTCTGGTCAATGGTAACCCCCCAGGATGTTGATAGTAGGGGATTCAGTGATGGTAATGCCATTGAACGTCAATGGGCAATGGTTAGATTCTCTCTTGTTGGAGATGGTCATTGCCTGGCACTTGCTGTGGTGTGAATGTAACTTGCCACTTGTCAGCCCAAACCTGTATATTGTCCTGATCTTGCTGCATTTGGACAGGGACTGCTTCAGTATCTGAGGAGTCGCGAATGGTGCTGAACATTGTGCAATCATCAGTGAACATCCCCACTTCTGACCTTATGATGGAAGGAAGGTCATTGATGAAGCGACTGAAGATGGTTGGGCGAGAACATGGGGACATGGCTGGTGAAGAGAGAGGATGATTTGTGCTTATATAAAATAATGTAAAGATTACATATATCTGTTATACATATACTTGTAAATCTGTTTTTATATATAATACCTGACACCTCTTCAGAACTACCCAAAGAGCTTTGAAACCAAAGGTATTACTTTCGAACTGTGATGTTTTGACGTTAATACTTTTTTTCTGGTGATCATAAAGGCACATGAAGCTGAAGGAGGCCATTCAGCCCCTCATGCCTGTGCCAGCTCTTTGACAGATTTATCCAAATCGTCCCACTCCCCACCTGCTCTGCCCCCTCCCCCTCCCATAGCCCCGCATATTTTTCCTTTTTGACTATTTATCCAACTCCCCTTTCGAAAGCTGCTGCTGAATCTACTCCCACCGCCCTTTCAGGCAGCGTATCCCAGACTTGCCCCGTGTCACGGGGTCAAAAAATTTTCATCTCCCCAATTCATCAATTGGTTTTGCCAACTGTTGTAAAGTTCCGGTGACAGCTTATCAGCCCGAAATGGCTAACACTGCATTGCCCTGCCGACTATTTTTCGCATTGTCTGTTTTTAATCATGAAGTTGTTACTGGTTGAGGGACAGCTGGACAAACGTCACCTCCCCACCTAACCCCCTCCCCCCCCCCTGTCCTTCTTCTGCTCGCACCCTGGAATCGTCAACGTTCATCTCAACCTTGCAGGCTGAGGGCTTCAGTATATCTCGTCTGAAAGACAGCGCCTCCAACAGTGTGGCACCTCCTCCACCTTGCATCGGAAGTGTCTGTCAGCCAGAGTTATGGTTCCAGTCTCGGAGTGGGACTCAAAGCCGCAGCCTTCTGACTTGGGTGAGAGTATGACCGAGCGAAGCTAAAAGGACTTGCGGGAGTTTTTGATAATGAGAAAGTTTCTCATTTAGTTCCCTGGCTCATATGTCAGTTTGTTACCGTTTAATTTGTTTCCATTTCAGTCTTGATCTCCCAATGCTTTGTGCAATCGGTGCTTAGAATTGTAGACTGGTTACAGCACAGAAGGAGGCCATTTGACCCATCATGTCCGTGCCAGCTCGGTGCAAGAACAGATTAGCTGGTCCCGCTCCCGTGTCTTTCACTCGTAGCCCCGCAAAGTCTTTTTCTTTGAGAGCCATGATTGAATCTGTCGCCACCTCACTCTCCGGCAGTGCCTTCCAGATCCACTTCGCTCATTTGGTTTAAAAAAAAGATTCTCCTCACGCCATCTTTGGTCCTTTTGCCAGTCACCTTCAATGGGTGGATCTCGACCCTTCAGCCAATGGGAACAGCTTCTCCCTATTTACTCTGTCCAGACCCCTCACGGTTCTGAGCACCTCTGTCAAATCTCCCCTTGGCCGTCTCTTCTCTGGAGAGAATGGTCCCAGCATCTCCAGACTCTCTGCATTAACTGAAGCCCCTCATCCCTGGAACCAACCCTTTTCCCACGATCCCTGAAGCCTTCACTTGCTTCCTAAAGTGCGGTGCCCAGAACTGGATGCCATGCTCCAACTGAGGCTGAAGCAGTGTTTTATGCAGGTTCATCATAGCTTTTTTGGTTTTATAGTCTAGGCCTGTAATTATAAGGCCGCAGATCCCATAAACCATGTTAACCACTTTCTCTCCTTCCAATTTATGTACATGTCCACTATATTTCACACTCCCTCACCGTCCCTCCCTGCTATATACCCTTAACCGAACTGTCACTGTAAATGTGTGAGATTAACTGTTCCGCTGCCTTAACCCTCTCCAATTAACATCCGCAACCACCTCAGTCGCCACCGTTTTCCCAGTTTCTTAACCTTTCCCTCATATTGAGGGGACGAGGGCAAGGGGGGTTGAGCAATGGGCAGCTTGAGGTCGGGAACAGAGAGGAATAGGGTACGGAAGTGACCGGAACCGGCCGGTGAGGTGGTCTCCCGAACCCATCCTGACGCCTGTCGTTTCGGCAGACGGGTGTCTAGGCTCGCGAAGAGCCTCGTCGACCAGGGACTGAGGGTGGCGGCGGCAGACTGGGGCTTTCCAGCTGGCCTCGGTTTCCCAATGTCACACAACGCAGCGGGGCAGGGTGGGGAGTTTGCAGTTTAAGTGGCAAATCGGGATGCCAGTGCTCCTGGCAGGCCTATAGGCCCTCCCTTCCTGTCTGGGTGGGTGTTGTAGGGTGTCCGAGTTGTGCTGTCAATGATAGAATTGATCTGCAGACACTTCCTGGGTGGAAACATTACGTTTATTTGCATTATACTCAGCAGCAGCTTCACGTGTGCTTTCCACTCCAACTCTGTCTCCACCCTGACTGCTGAGGTAACCCGTCCTGCTCTCCTATTGGTTACTTCAGATCATGTGATCTTGCCTAATAAGTATTACTCTTAAAGGCACATTACGCACTAAATAAAACCATTAATACTGCAGTAGGAGTGCCACCCTGTACAGGGACTTCCACAACCCCACCCCCACCACTCCCTTACAAAGTGGCAGTTTTGAATTAAAGTTTTCCGAAACTTTTTGTCTAGGCCGGCATTTATTGCCCATCCCTAATTGCCCTCGATCAGGGGGCATTTAAGAGCCAAGCACATCGCTGTGGGGTCTGGAGTCACACGTAGGCCAGACCAGGTAAGGACGGCAGATTTCCTTCCCTACAGGGGCATTAGTGACCCAGATGGGTTTTTACAACGATCAGCACTGGTTTCGTGGTCATTATCAGACTTTTAGGGTTGAACTTTGCCGTCGGTGAGCAGGGGGGGGCGGGGCCCACTCACCGCCATGCAAAATGGCGCAGGATGACATGGGAGGGAACCCCCGACATCTTCCCGCCCCATTTAAATTTTCAGGAAGCCGAGGGCGCAGCAAAACCAGCTGTGGGCCCGCCAACCTGGTTGAGGCCATTGACAGGATCATTTAAAGAAGTAAAGGACCTGCCCGTCCAACCTTAAGGCTGGTGGGTCGGCCAGGAGCCCCGGCGGGGAATTGAGAAAACATGAAACCTCATCCACCGGCGGGACGAGGTTTCATGTTGAGTTTTAAAAACTTTAATAAAGTTATCGTGAAATTTGTTAACGTGTCCCATCTCGTGTGACATTGTCACATGAGGGGGACATGTTAAGGATTTTTTTATTTTCTATTTTTGATGTTTCAACAACTGTCAGCGATCATCCTCCACTATTTCCGCCAATTCCAGCATGATGCCACCA
>JANJGN010000037.1:15287824-15347245 GCA_026770705.1 Isurus oxyrinchus
TGTCTGTGTGTGAGTATGTGTCTGTGTGTGTGAGTATGTATCTGTGTGTGTCTGTGTGTGAGTATGTGTCTGTGTGTGAGTGAGTATGTGTCTGTGTGTCAGTATGTGTCTGTGTGTGTGTCTGTGTGTGAGTGTAAATGTGTGTGTGTCTGTGTGTGAGTATGTGTCTGTGTGTGTGTCTGTGTGTGAGTGTAAATGTATGTGTGTGTCTGTGTGTGAGTATGTGTCTGTGTGTGAGTGAGTATGTGTCTGTGTGTGAGTGAGTATGTGTCAGTATGTGTCTGTGTGTGAGTGAGTATGTGCCTGTGTGTGAGTGAGTATGTGCCTGTGTGTGAGTGAGTATGTGTCTGTGTGTGAGTATGTGTCTGTGTCTGAGGAGTGAGTATGTGTCTGTGTGTCAGTATGTGTCTGTGTGTCAGTATGTGTCTGTGTCTGAGTGAGTATGTGCCTGTGTGTGAGTAAGTATGTGTCTGTGTGTGAGTATGTGCCTGTGTGTGAGTATGTGCCTGTGTGTGAGTGAGTATGTGTCTGTGTGTGTGAGTATGTGCCTGTGTGTGAGTATGTGCCTGTGTGTGAGTGAGTATGTGTCTGTGTGTGTGAGTATGTGCCTGTGTGTGAGTATGTGTCTGTGTGTGAGTGAGTATGTGTCTGTGTGTGTGAGTATGTGCCTGTGTGTGAGTATGTGTCTGTGTGTGAGTGAGTATGTGTCTGTGTGTGTGAGTATGTGCCTGTGTGTGAGTATGTGTCTGTGTGTGAGTGAGTATGTGTCTGTGTGTATGTGCCTGTGTGTGAGTATGTGTCTGTGTGTGAGTGAGTATGTGTCTGTGTGTGAGTATGTGCCTGTGTGTGTGTGTGAGTATGTGCCTGTGTGTGAGTGAGTATGTGTCTGTGTGTGTGAGTATGTGTCTGTGTGTGTCAGTATGTGTCTGTGTGTGTGTGAGTATGTGCCTGTGTGTGAGTGAGTATGTGTCTGTGTGTGAGTATGTGCCTGTGTGTGAGTGAGTATGTGTCTGTGTGTGTGAGTATGTGTCTGTGTGTGAGTGTAAATGCGTGTGTGGGAAAATACCAGGATCAGTGGCAGCCTGTGGCAACCCTGCAGGTTGAATATCCCTTCCTTGCCCCCTCCATCTCCTCCTGAGGCCGCACTTCACTCAGTGAGTGATAATCAGCTTCCTGCTATCATCTGATTCTCACAGTGAGTCCTGAAAGCCCCTCTTTCTCTCCTCCGACTCCCTCTAATGAAGATGACCCTGTTCAGTACACTGTCAGGGGCTGGGCCGAGCGGCTACTGAAATTAAGGAGCAGCATTCACCAAAATAGAAGGAACGCAACACCCTCATCAGACTCTTCATTACACACGACACTGCATTCATCATGTGACTTTTAACTGCGTAAAACCTCCTCCAGGTGCTTCATGAAAACGTCAATCAGACAGAATCTGACCCCGAGCCACATACGGAGATATTAGGGACAAGGGAGCAAAAGCTCGGTCGACGGGGTTGGTTTTAAGGAGCGTCTTAAAGGAGGAGAGAGAGAGACAGAGAGGTTTAGGGAGGGAATTCCAGAGCTCAGGGCCCCAGGCAGCTGAAGGCACGGCCGCCAATGGTGGAGCGATGGGAATCGGGGGATGGTCAAGAGGCCGGAATTGGAGGAGCCCAGAGATCTCAGAGGGGTGTAGGGGCTGGTGGAGGTTACAGAGGTAGGGAGGGTTGTAGGGGCTGGAGGAGGTTACAGAGATAGGGAGGGGTGTAGGGGCTGGAGGAGGTTACAGAGATAGGGAGGGTTGTAGGGGCTGGAGGTGGTTACAGAGATAGGGAGGGGGTGTAGGGGCTGGAGGAGGTTACAGAGATAGGGAGGGTTGTAGGGGCTGGAGGAGGTTACAGAGATAGGGAGGGTTGTAGGGGCTGGAGGAGGTTACAGAGATAGGGAGGGGTGTAGGGGCTGGAGGAGGTTACAGAGATAGGGAGGGTTGTAGGGGCTGGAGGAGGTTACAGAGATAGGGAGGGGTGTAGGGGCTGGAGGAGGTTACAGAGATAGGGAGGGGTGTAGGGGCTGGAGGAGGTTACAGAGATAGGGAGGGGTGTAGGGGCTGGAGGAGGTTACAGAGATAGGGAGGGTTGTAGGGGCTGGAGGAGGTTACAGAGATAGGGAGGGTTGTAGGGGCTGGAGGAGGTTACAGAGATAGGGAGGGTTGTAGGGGCTGGAGAAGGTTACAGAGATAGGGAGGGTTGTAGAGGCTGGAGGAGGTTACAGAGATAGGGAGGGGTGTAGGGGCTGGAGGAGGTTACAGAGATAGGGAGGTTTGTAGGGGCTGGAGGAGGTTACGGAGATAGGGAGGGTTGTAGGGGCAGGAGGAGGTTACGGAGATAGGGAGGGTTGTAGGGGCTGGAGGATGTTACAGAGATAGGGAGGGGTGTAGGGGCTGGAGGAGGTTACAGAGATAGGGAGGGTTGTAGGGGCTGGAGGAGGTTACAGAGATAGGGAGGGGTGTAGGGGCTGGAGGAGGTTACAGAGATAGGGAGTGGTGTAGGGGCTGGAGGAGGTTACAGAGATAGGGAGGGTGTGTTGGGGCTGGAGGAAGTTACAGAGATAGGGAGGGGTGTAGGGGCTGGAGGAGGTTACAGAGATAGTGAGCGGTGTAGGGGCTGGAGGAGGTTACAGAGATAGGGAGGGGTGTAGGGGCTGGAGGAGGTTACAGAGATAGGGAGGGTGTAGGGGCTGGAGGAGGTTACAGAGATAGGGAGGGGTGTAGGGGCTGGAGGAGGTTACAGAGATAGGGAGGGTGTAGGGGCTGGAGGAGGTTACAGAGATAGGGAGGGCTGGAGGAGGTTACTGAGTGGAATGAGGGGAGGACAGGATCTGATGTTGGGGGTTTACTGATTGTACTGATTGTACATGTTACCAAATCCACTGAGAATAATTTGGACTGAAAGCCTCCTTTTTCAAAATGAAAGTTTTGTTCATCCCTTGAATCAGAGTCATTACGACACAGAAGGAGGCCATTCGGCCCATTGAGTCCCTGTTGACTCTCTGTGGACCAATCTAGTCAGTCCCATTCCCCCATGCTCTCTCCCGTAACCCTCCACATTTATTTCCCTCCAGCGTCTTTCCAATTTCCTTTAGACCCCACCCCCCACCCCCCCCACCCCACCTCCCCATCATCAGCTGCCCAAAACCTTAAATCCATCTCCGTCCTGGTCCTTGTCCCATCAGCCAATGGGAACAGCTTTTCCTTGACGACCTTATCCAAACCTGTCATCACCTTGTCCACCTCTAACAAATCCCGCCCCCCCCATCTCCTTTCACCCAAGGAGAACAAGCCCAGCTTCTTCAACCCCCCTAACCCACTCGCTAAAACCCCCTCATCCCTGGGACCGTTCTGGTCAATCTGCTCTGCACTCTCTCAAAGACCCTCACAAGTGTGGTGACCAGAACTGAACTCAACTCTGTAGCTGGGGCCTAACCAGAGTTTTACACGGGTTCAGTGGAACCTCCCTGCTCTTGTCCACAGTTCCTCTACAGTGTCCACAATCCCCCGAGTGTCGTTCCCAATACGTCTGGTCACCTTCGTATGTCACCCCACGTGAACCCTCCAAGTTCCTCTGTCCGTGTACACCTTCCTCATACCTACATCATCCAAACTCCACCCCCCCCCCCCCCCCCCCCCCCCCCCCGGCGAGAGTTCAAGACACGAGGGATCCGCCAGACTTCCTGTTCTTGATCACTGATGTACCTGATCCTGAATGGGACCTGTTGGCACTGGCTGAAGGTCAATCAAGCTGGGATGTGAAGCCTTCTAGAGTCAAACATGCCGCCAATGTGATGGAGACTCTCACACTCAGGTACCAGAGGTCAATCAGTGCCAGACTAGGACAAGGGCAGCAGACACATGGGGAACACCACCACCTGGAAGTTCCCCTCCAAGTCACTCACCATCCCGACTTGGAAATATATCGGCCGTTCCTTCACTGTCGCCGGGTCACAATCCTGGGACTCCCTCCCTAACAGCACTGTGGGTGTACCTACACCACAGGGACTGCAGCGGCTCAAGAAGGCAGCTCACCACCACCTTCTCAAGGGGGCAATTAGGGATGGGCAATAAATGCTGGGCCCGGCCAACGACACTCACATTCTGAAGGAATGCAGTGAAGACATTGGTCCACACTGCTCCGTCAATTCCCATCATTTCACCATCCTCCCTCCCGATTCTACACATCTAATTACAACATTGTTCCTTTGCAGATTCCTCGAAAACATCCAGACTATCTTCATCACCTGTCTTCAGTCTCTCCAATCCATGGGTGCCATCATTGTCCTCATGCTCAGCTACCTGGGTATCCTTCCCTGTTGTGTCTGGGACAAGCTGACGCTGCCCAGCACAGTACTGAGGGACTGCCACGCTGTCGGAGGGTCAGTACTGAGGGACTGACACGCTGTCGGAGGGTCAGTGCCGAGGGAGTGCCGCACTGTCGGAGGGTCAGTGCTGAGGGAGCGCCGCACTGTCGGAGGGTCAGTGCCGAGGGAGTGCCGCACTGTCGGAGGGTCAGTGCTGAGGGAGCGCCGCACTGTCGGAGGGTCAGTACCGAGGGAGTGCCGCACTGTCGGAGGGTCAGTGCTGAGGGAGAGCCGCACTGTCGGAGGGTCAGTGCTGAGGGAGCGCCGCACTGTCGGAGGGTCAGTACTGAGGGAGTGCCGCACTGTCGGAGGGTCAGTACTGAGGGAGTGCCGCACTGTCGGAGGGTCAGTGCTGAGGGAGCGCCGCACTGTCGGAGGGTCAGTACTGAGGGAGTGCCGCACTGTCGGAGGGTCAGTGCTGAGGGAGCGCCGCACTGTCAGAGGGTCAGTACTGAGGGAGTGCCGCACTGTCGGAGGGTCGGTGCTGAGGGAGCGCCGCACTGTCGGAGGGTCGGTGCTGAGGGAGCACCGCACTGTCGGAGGGTCGGTGCTGAGGGAGCGCCGCACTGTCGGAGGGTCAGCGCTGAGGGAGTGTCGCACTGTGGGAGGGTCAGTGCTGAGGGAGCGCCGCACTGTTGGAGGGTCAGTACTGAGGGAGCGCCGCACTGTCGGAGGGTCAGTACTGAGGGAGTGCCGCACTGTCGGAGGGTCAGTGCTGAGGGAGTGCAGTGTGCTCCAGTGAGATATTTGACCATAGCGTGCCTCACAACTGAGCTCAGAGACTGCTCTCAGCCAGAATTTACACAGAATGCTGCCAAGATTTCCAGCACAGAGACAGGCCATTTGGCCCATCCACTCCTCCCACCCCCCTCCCCTCTCCATCTCCCCCCATCCCCATATCCTTCTACCCCTTTCTCCCTCATGTGTTTACCCAGCTTCCCCCTTAAATGTATCGATATTATTCCCCTCGACCACTGCCTGTGGGAGCAAGTCCCACATTCTCCCCACTCTCTGGGTGAAGGAGTTTCTCCTGAATTCCCCATCAGATTTATTAGTGACTGTCTTATATCGATGGGCCCCTAGTTCTGGTCTCTCCCCCAACCCCACCCACACAAGGGGAAACATCTTCTCTACGTCGACCCTATCGAAACCCCCTCCGTCATTTTAAAGAGCTCGATCAGGTCACCCCCACCCTAGGCTTCTCTCTTCTAGAGGAGAGAGCCCCCCGGCCTGTTCAACCTTTCCCGATCCTTCCAACCTCTCCGTTCTGGGATCGAGGAGCAGTCAAGTCTAGAGAGACCGGGACTGTGCACGGTAACACTGAGTGTGGGATAGAGAGACTGGAGGTGTACACAGTAATTCCGAGTGTGAGATATGGAGGTGTAAAGAGTAATTCCGAGTGTGAGATATGGAGACTGGAGGTGTACGCAGTAATTCCGAGTGTGAGATATGGAGACTGGAGGTGCACACAGTAATTTGGAGTGTGTAATATGGAGACTGGAGGAGTACACAGTAATTCCGAGTGTGAGATATGGAGACTGGAGGTGCACACAGTAATTCCGAGTGTGTAATATGGAGACTGGAGGAGTACACAATAATTCTGAGTGTGAGATATGGAGACTGGAGGTGTACACAGCAATTCCGAGTGTGAGATATAGAGACTGGAAGTGTACACAGTAATTCCGAGTGTGAGATATGGAGACTGGAGGTGTAAACAGAAATTCCGAGTGTGAGATATGGAGACTGAAAGTGTACACAGTAACTTTGTGTGAGATATGGAGTCTGGAAGTGTACACAGTAATTCCGAGTGTGAGATATGGAGACTGGAGGTGTACACACTAATTCCGAGTGTGAGAAATGGAGACTGGAGGTGTACACAGTAATTCTGAGTGTGAGATATGGAGACTGGAGGTGTACGCAGTAATTCCGAGTGTGAGGTATTGGGACTGGAGGTGTAAACAGTAATTCCGAGTGTGAGATATAGAGACTGGAGGTGTACACAGTAATTCCGAGGGTGAGATATGGAGACTGGAAGTGTACACAGTAATTCCGAGTGTGAGATATGGAGACTGGAAGTGTACACAGTAATCCGAGTGTGAGATATGGAGACTGGAGGTGTACACAGTAATTCCGAGTGTGAGATATAGAGACTCGAGGTGTACACTGTAATTCCGAGTGCGAGATATGGAGATGGAAGTGTACACACTTATTCCGAGTGTGAGATATGGAGACTGGAGGAGTACACAGTAATTCCGAGTGTGAGATATGGAGACTGGAGGTGTACACAGTAATTCTGAATGTGAGATATGGAGACTGGAGGTGTACACAGTAATTCCAAGTGTGAGATATGGAGACTGGAGTGTACACAGTAATTCCGAGTGTGAGATATGGAGACTGGAGGTGTAAACAGTAATTCCGAGTGTGAGATATGGAGACTGAAAGTGTACACACTAATTCCGAGTGTGAGATATAGAGACTGGAGGTGTACACAGTAATTCCGAGGGTGAGATATGGAGACTGGAAGTGTACACAGTAATTCCGAGTGTGAGATATGGAGACTGGAAGTGTACACAGTAATCCGAGTGTGAGATATGGAGACTGGAGGTATACACAGTAATTCTGAGTGTGAGATATAGAGACTGGAGGTGTACACTGTAATTCCGAGTGCGAGATATGGAGACTGGAAGTGTACACAGTAATTCCGAGTGTGAGATATGGAGACTGGAGGAGTACACAGTAATTCCGAGTGTGAGATATGGAGACTGGAAGTGTACACAGTAATCCGAGTGTGAGATATGGAGACTGGAGGTGTACACAGTAATTCCGAGTGTGAGATATGGAGACTGAAAGTGTACACAGTAATTCTGAGTGTGAGATATGGAGACTGGAGGTGCACACAGTAATTCCGAGTGTGGGATATGGAGACTGGAGGTGTACACAGTAACTCTGTGTGAGATATGGAGTCTGGAAGTGTACACAGTAATTCCGAGTGTGAGATATGGAGACTGGAGGTGTACACAGTAATTCCGAGTGTGAGAAATGGAGACTGGAGGTGTACACAGTAATTCTGAGTGTGAGATATGGAGACTGGAGGTGTACACAGTAATTCCGAGTGTGAGGTATTGGGACTGGAGGTGTAAACAGTAATTCCGAGTGTGAGATATAGAGACTGGAGGTGTACACAGTAATTCCGAGGGTGAGATATGGAGACTGGAAGTGTACACAGTAATTCCGAGTGTGAGATATGGAGACTGGAAGTGTACACAGTAATCCGAGTGTGAGATATGGAGACTGGAGGTGTAAACAGTAATTCCGAGTGTGAGATATGGAGACTGGAAGTGTACACACTAATTCCGAGTGTGAGATATGGTGACTGGAGGAGTACACAGTAATTCCGAGAGTGAGATATGGAGACTGGAAGTGTACACAGTAATCCGATTGTGAGATATGGAGACTGGAGGTGTACACAGTAATTCCGAGTGTGAGATATAGAGACTGGAGGTGTACACAGTAATTCCGAGTGTGAGATATAGAGACTGGAGGTGTACACTGTAATTCCGAGTGCGAGATATGGAGACTGGAAGTGTACACACTAATTCCGAGTGTGAGATATGGAGACTGGACGTGTACGCAGTAATTCCGAGTGTGAGATATGGAGACTGGAGGTGCACACAGTAATTTGGAGTGTGTAATATGGAGACTGGAGGAGTACACAGTAATTCCGAGTGTGAGATATGGAGACTGGAGGTGCACACAGTAATTCTGAGTGTGTAATATGGAGACTGGAGGAGTACACAATAATTCTGAGTGTGAGATATGGAGACTGGAGGTGTACACAGCAATTCCGAGTGTGAGATATAGAGACTGGAAGTGTACACAGTAATTCTGAGTGTGAGATATGGAGACTGGAGTGTACACAGTAATTCCGAGTGTGAGATATGGAGACTGGAGGTGTAAACAGTAATTCCGAGTGTGAGATATGGAGACTGAAAGTGTACACAGTAACTTTGTGTGAGATATGGAGTCTGGAAGTGTACACAGTAATTCCGAGTGTGTGATATGGAGACTGGAGGTGTACACAGTAATTCCGAGTGTGAGAAATGGAGACTGGAGGTGTACACAGTAATTCTGAGTGTGAGATATGGAGACTGGAGGTGTACGCAGTAATTCCGAGTGTGAGGTATTGGGACTGGAGGTGTAAACAGTAATTCCGAGTGTGAGATATAGAGACTGGAGGTGTACACAGTAATTCCGAGGGTGAGATATGGAGACTGGAAGTGTACACAGTAGTTCCGAGTGTGAGATATGGAGACTGGAAGTGTACACAGTAATCCGAGTGTGAGATATGGAGACTGGAGATGTACACAGTAATTCCGAGTGTGAGATATAGAGACTCGAGGTGTACACTGTAATTCCGAGTGCGAGATATGGAGATGGAAGTGTACACACTTATTCCGAATGTGAGATATGGAGACTGGAGGAGTACACAGTAATTCCGAGTGTGAGATATGGAGACTGGAGGTGTACACAGTAATTCTGAATGTGAGATATGGAGACTGGAGGTGTACACAGTAATTCCAAGTGTGAGATATGGAGACTGGAGTGTACACAGTAATTCCGAGTGTGAGATATGGAGACTGGAGGTGTAAACAGTAATTCCGAGTGTGAGATATGGAGACTGAAAGTGTACACACTAATTCCGAGTGTGAGATATAGAGACTGGAGGTGTACACAGTAATTCCGAGGGTGAGATATGGAGACTGGAAGTGTACACAGTAATTCCGAGTGTGAGATATGGAGACTGGAGGTGTACACAGTAATTCCGAGTGTGAGATATAGAGACTGGAGGTGTACACTGTAATTCCGAGTGCGAGATATGGAGACTGGAAGTGTACACACTTATTCCGAGTGTGAGATATGGAGACTGGAGGAGTACACAGTAATTCCGAGTGTGAGATATGGAGACTGGAGGTGTACACAGTAATTCTGAATGTGAGATATGGAGACTGGAGGTGTACACAGTAATTCCGAGTGTGAGATATGGAGACTGGAGGTGTAAACAGTAATTCCGAGTGTGAGATATGGAGACTGAAAGTGTACACAGTAACTTTGTGTGAGATATGGAGTCTGGAAGTGTACACAGTAATTCCGAGTGTGAGATATGGAGACTGGAGGTGTACACAGTAATTCCGAGTGTGAGAAATGGAGACTGGAGGTGTACACAGTAATTCTGAGTGTGAGATATGGAGACTGGAGGTGTACGCAGTAATTCCGAGTGTGAGGTATTGGGACTGGAGGTGTAAACAGTAATTCTGAGTGTGAGATATAGAGACTGGAGGTGTACACAGTAATTCCGAGGGTGAGATATGGAGACTGGAAGTGTACACAGTAATTCCGAGTGTGAGATATGGAGACTGGAAGTGTACACAGTAATCCGAGTGTGAGATATGGAGACTGGAGGTGTACACAGTAATTCCGAGTGTGAGATATAGAGACTCGAGGTGTACACTGTAATTCCGAGTGCGAGATATGGAGATGGAAGTGTACACACTTATTCCGAGTGTGAGATATGGAGACTGGAGGAGTACACAGTAATTCCGAGTGTGAGATATGGAGACTGGAGGTGTACACAGTAATTCTGAATGTGAGATATGGAGACTGGAGGTGTACACAGTAATTCCAAGTGTGAGATATGGAGACTGGAGTGTACACAGTAATTCCGAGTGTGAGATATGGAGACTGGAGGTGTAAACAGTAATTCCGAGTGTGAGATATGGAGACTGAAAGTGTACACAGTAATTCCGAGTGTGAGATATAGAGACTGGAGGTGTACACAGTAATTCCGAGGGTGAGATATGGAGACTGGAAGTGTACACAGTAATTCCGAGTGTGAGATATGGAGACTGGAAGTGTACACAGTAATCCGAGTGTGAGATATGGAGACTGGAGGTATACACAGTAATTCTGAGTGTGAGATATAGAGACTGGAGGTGTACACAGTAATTCCAAGGGTGAGATTTGGAGACTGGAAGTGTACACAGTAATTCCAAGTGTGAGATATGGAGACTGGAGGTGTACACAGTAATTCCGAGTGTGAGATATAGAGACTCGAGGTGTACACTGTAATTCCGAGTGTGAGATATGGAGACTGGAAGTGTACACACTTATTCCGAGTGTGAGATATGGAGACTGGAGGAGTACACAGTAATTCCGAGTGTGAGATATGGAGACTGGAGGTGTACACAGTAATTCCGAGTGTGAGATATGGAGACTGGAGTGTACACAGTAATTCCGAGTGTGAGATATGGAGACTGGAGGTGTAAACAGTAATTCCGAGTGTGAGATATGGAGACTGAAAGTGTACACACTAATTCTGAGTGTGAGATATAGAGACTGGAGGTGTACACAGTAATTCCGAGGGTGAGATATGGAGACTGGAAGTGTACACAGTAATTCCGAGTGTGAGATATGGAGATTGGAAGTGTACACAGTAATCCGAGTGTGAGATATGGAGACTGGAGGTGTACACAGTAATTCTGAGTGTGAGATATAGAGACTGGAGGTGTACACTGTAATTCCGAATGCAAGATATGGAGACTGGAAGTGTACACACTTATTCCGAGTGTGAGATATGGAGACTGGAGGAGTACACAGTAATTCCGAGTGTGAGATATGGAGACTGGAGGTGTACACAGTAATTTTGAATGTGAGATATGGAGACTGGAGGTGTACACAGTAATTCCGAGTGTGAGATATGGAGACTGGAGTGTACACAGTAATTCCGAGTGTGAGATATGGAGACTGGAGGTGTAAACAGTAATTCCGAGTGTGAGATATGGAGACTGAAAGTGTACACACTAATTCTGAGTGTGAGATATGGAGACTGGAGGTGCACACAGTAATTCCGAGTGTGGGATATGGAGACTGGAGGTGTACACAGTAACTCTGTGTGAGATATGGAGTCTGGAAGTGTACACAGTAATTCCGAGTGTGAGATATGGAGACTGGAGGTGTACACAGTAATTCTGAATGTGAGATATGGAGACTGGAGGTGTACACAGTAATTCCAAGTGTGAGATATGGAGACTGGAGTGTACACAGTAATTCCGAGTGTGAGATATGGAGACTGGAGGTGTAAACAGTAATTCCGAGTGTGAGATATGGAGACTGAAAGTGTACACACTAATTCCGAGTGTGAGATATAGAGACTGGAGGTGTACACAGTAATTCCGAGGGTGAGATATGGAGACTGGAAGTGTACACAGTAATTCCGAGTGTGAGATATGGAGACTGGAGGTGTACACAGTAATTCCGAGTGTGAGATATAGAGACTGGAGGTGTACACTGTAATTCCAAGTGCGAGATATGGAGACTGGAAGTGTACACACTTATTCCGAGTGTGAGATATGGAGACTGGAGGAGTACACAGTAATTCCGAGTGTGAGATATAGAGACTGGAGGTGTACACTATAATTCCGAATGCAAGATATGGAGACTGGAAGTGTACACACTTATTCCGAGTGTGAGATATGGAGACTGGAGGAGTACACAGTAATTCCGAGTGTGAGATATGGAGACTGGAGGTGTACACAGTAATTTTGAATGTGAGATATGGAGACTGGAGGTGTACACAGTAATTCCGAGTGTGAGATATGGAGACTGGAGTGTACACAGTAATTCCGAGTGTGAGATATGGAGACTGGAGGTGTAAACAGTAATTCCGAGTGTGAGATATGGAGACTGAAAGTGTACACACTAATTCTGAGTGTGAGATATGGAGACTGGAGGTGCACACAGTAATTCCGAGTGTGGGATATGGAGACTGGAGGTGTACACAGTAACTCTGTGTGAGATATGGAGTCTGGAAGTGTACACAGTAATTCCGAGTGTGAGATATGGAGACTGGAGGTGTACACAGTAATTCTGAATGTGAGATATGGAGACTGGAGGTGTACACAGTAATTCCAAGTGTGAGATATGGAGACTGGAGTGTACACAGTAATTCCGAGTGTGAGATATGGAGACTGGAGGTGTAAACAGTAATTCCGAGTGTGAGATATGGAGACTGAAAGTGTACACACTAATTCCGAGTGTGAGATATAGAGACTGGAGGTGTACACAGTAATTCCGAGGGTGAGATATGGAGACTGGAAGTGTACACAGTAATTCAGAGTGTGAGATTTGGAGACTGGAGGTGTACACAGTAATTCCGAGTGTGAGATATAGAGACTGGAGGTGTACACTGTAATTCCGAGTGCGAGATATGGAGACTGGAAGTGTACACACTTATTCCGAGTGTGAGATATGGAGACTGGAGGAGTACACAGTAATTCCGAGTGTGAGATATGGAGACTGGAGGTGTACACAGTAATTCTGAATGTGAGATATGGAGACTGGAGGTGTACACAGTAATTCCGAGTGTGAGATATGGAGACTGGAGGTGTAAACAGTAATTCCGAGTGTGAGATATGGAGACTGAAAGTGTACACAGTAACTTTGTGTGAGATATGGAGTCTGGAAGTGTACACAGTAATTCCGAGTGTGAGATATGGAGACTGGAGGTGTACACAGTAATTCCGAGTGTGAGAAATGGAGACTGGAGGTGTACACAGTAATTCTGAGTGTGAGATATGGAGACTGGAGGTGTACGCAGTAATTCCGAGTGTGAGGTATTGGGACTGGAGGTGTAAACAGTAATTCTGAGTGTGAGATATAGAGACTGGAGGTGTACACAGTAATTCCGAGGGTGAGATATGGAGACTGGAAGTGTACACAGTAATTCCGAGTGTGAGATATGGAGACTGGAAGTGTACACAGTAATCCGAGTGTGAGATATGGAGACTGGAGGTGTACACAGTAATTCCGAGTGTGAGATATAGAGACTCGAGGTGTACACTGTAATTCCGAGTGCGAGATATGGAGATGGAAGTGTACACACTTATTCCGAGTGTGAGATATGGAGACTGGAGGAGTACACAGTAATTCCGAGTGTGAGATATGGAGACTGGAGGTGTACACAGTAATTCTGAATGTGAGATATGGAGACTGGAGGTGTACACAGTAATTCCAAGTGTGAGATATGGAGACTGGAGTGTACACAGTAATTCCGAGTGTGAGATATGGAGACTGGAGGTGTAAACAGTAATTCCGAGTGTGAGATATGGAGACTGAAAGTGTACACAGTAATTCCGAGTGTGAGATATAGAGACTGGAGGTGTACACAGTAATTCCGAGGGTGAGATATGGAGACTGGAAGTGTACACAGTAATTCCGAGTGTGAGATATGGAGACTGGAAGTGTACACAGTAATCCGAGTGTGAGATATGGAGACTGGAGGTATACACAGTAATTCTGAGTGTGAGATATAGAGACTGGAGGTGTACACAGTAATTCCAAGGGTGAGATTTGGAGACTGGAAGTGTACACAGTAATTCCAAGTGTGAGATATGGAGACTGGAGGTGTACACAGTAATTCCGAGTGTGAGATATAGAGACTCGAGGTGTACACTGTAATTCCGAGTGTGAGATATGGAGACTGGAAGTGTACACACTTATTCTGAGTGTGAGATATGGAGACTGGAGGAGTACACAGTAATTCCGAGTGTGAGATATGGAGACTGGAGGTGTACACAGTAATTCCGAGTGTGAGATATGGAGACTGGAGTGTACACAGTAATTCCGAGTGTGAGATATGGAGACTGGAGGTGTAAACAGTAATTCCGAGTGTGAGATATGGAGACTGAAAGTGTACACACTAATTCTGAGTGTGAGATATAGAGACTGGAGGTGTACATAGTAATTCCGAGGGTGAGATATGGAGACTGGAAGTGTACACAGTAATTCCGAGTGTGAGATATGGAGATTGGAAGTGTACACAGTAATCCGAGTGTGAGATATGGAGACTGGAGGTGTACACAGTAATTCTGAGTGTGAGATATAGAGACTGGAGGTGTACACTGTAATTCCGAATGCAAGATATGGAGACTGGAAGTGTACACACTTATTCCGAGTGTGAGATATGGAGACTGGAGGAGTACACAGTAATTCCGAGTGTGAGATATGGAGACTGGAGGTGTACACAGTAATTTTGAATGTGAGATATGGAGACTGGAGGTGTACACAGTAATTCCGAGTGTGAGATATGGAGACTGGAGTGTACACAGTAATTCCGAGTGTGAGATATGGAGACTGGAGGTGTAAACAGTAATTCCGAGTGTGAGATATGGAGACTGAAAGTGTACACACTAATTCTGAGTGTGAGATATGGAGACTGGAGGTGCACACAGTAATTCCGAGTGTGGGATATGGAGACTGGAGGTGTACACAGTAACTCTGTGTGAGATATGGAGTCTGGAAGTGTACACAGTAATTCCGAGTGTGAGATATGGAGACTGGAGGTGTACACAGTAATTCTGAATGTGAGATATGGAGACTGGAGGTGTACACAGTAATTCCAAGTGTGAGATATGGAGACTGGAGTGTACACAGTAATTCCGAGTGTGAGATATGGAGACTGGAGGTGTAAACAGTAATTCCGAGTGTGAGATATGGAGACTGAAAGTGTACACACTAATTCCGAGTGTGAGATATAGAGACTGGAGGTGTACACAGTAATTCCGAGGGTGAGATATGGAGACTGGAAGTGTACACAGTAATTCCGAGTGTGAGATATGGAGACTGGAGGTGTACACAGTAATTCCGAGTGTGAGATATAGAGACTGGAGGTGTACACTGTAATTCCGAGTGCGAGATATGGAGACTGGAAGTGTACACACTTATTCCGAGTGTGAGATATGGAGACTGGAGGAGTACACAGTAATTCCGAGTGTGAGATATAGAGACTGGAGGTGTACACTGTAATTCCGAATGCAAGATATGGAGACTGGAAGTGTACACACTTATTCCGAGTGTGAGATATGGAGACTGGAGGAGTACACAGTAATTCCGAGTGTGAGATATGGAGACTGGAGGTGTACACAGTAATTTTGAATGTGAGATATGGAGACTGGAGGTGTACACAGTAATTCCGAGTGTGAGATATGGAGACTGGAGTGTACACAGTAATTCCGAGTGTGAGATATGGAGACTGGAGGTGTAAACAGTAATTCCGAGTGTGAGATATGGAGACTGAAAGTGTACACACTAATTCTGAGTGTGAGATATGGAGACTGGAGGTGCACACAGTAATTCCGAGTGTGGGATATGGAGACTGGAGGTGTACACAGTAACTCTGTGTGAGATATGGAGTCTGGAAGTGTACACAGTAATTCCGAGTGTGAGATATGGAGACTGGAGGTGTACACAGTAATTCTGAATGTGAGATATGGAGACTGGAGGTGTACACAGTAATTCCAAGTGTGAGATATGGAGACTGGAGTGTACACAGTAATTCCGAGTGTGAGATATGGAGACTGGAGGTGTAAACAGTAATTCCGAGTGTGAGAATGGAGACTGAAAGTGTACACACTAATTCCGAGTGTGAGATATAGAGACTGGAGGTGTACACAGTAATTCCGAGGGTGAGATATGGAGACTGGAAGTGTACACAGTAATTCCGAGTGTGAGATATGGAGACTGGAGGTGTACACAGTAATTCCGAGTGTGAGATATAGAGACTGGAGGTGTACACTGTAATTCCGAGTGCGAGATATGGAGACTGGAAGTGTACACACTTATTCCGAGTGTGAGATATGGAGACTGGAGGAGTACACAGTAATTCCGAGTGTGAGATATGGAGACTGGAGGTGTACACAGTAATTCTGAATGTGAGATATGGAGACTGGAGGTGTACACAGTAATTCCGAGTGTGAGATATGGAGACTGAAAGTGTACACAGTAACTTTGTGTGAGATATGGAGTCTGGAAGTGTACACAGTAATTCCGAGTGTGAGATATGGAGACTGGAGGTGTACACAGTAATTCCGAGTGTGAGAAATGGAGACTGGAGGTGTACACAGTAATTCTGAGTGTGAGATATGGAGACTGGAGGTGTACGCAGTAATTCCGAGTGTGAGGTATTGGGACTGGAGGTGTAAACAGTAATTCTGAGTGTGAGATATAGAGACTGGAGGTGTACACAGTAATTCCGAGGGTGAGATATGGAGACTGGAAGTGTACACAGTAATTCCGAGTGTGAGATATGGAGACTGGAAGTGTACACAGTAATCCGAGTGTGAGATATGGAGACTGGAGGTGTACACAGTAATTCCGAGTGTGAGATATAGAGACTCGAGGTGTACACTGTAATTCCGAGTGTGAGATATGGAGACTGGAAGTGTACACAGTAATCCGAGTGTGAGATATGGAGACTGGAGGTGTAAACAGTAATTCCGAGTGTGAGATATGGAGACTGAAAGTGTACACACTAATTCCGAGTGTGAGATATAGAGACTGGAGGTGTACACAGTAATTCCGAGGGTGAGATATGGAGACTGGAAGTGTACACAGTAATTCCGAGTGTGAGATATGGAGACTGGAGGTGTACACAGTAATTCCGAGTGTGAGATATAGAGACTGGAGGTGTACACTGTAATTCCGAGTGCGAGATATGGAGACTGGAAGTGTACACACTTATTCCGAGTGTGAGATATGGAGACTGGAGGAGTACACAGTAATTCCGAGTGTGAGATATGGAGACTGGAGGTGTACACAGTAATTCTGAATGTGAGATATGGAGACTGGAGGTGTACACAGTAATTCCGAGTGTGAGATATGGAGACTGGAGGTGTAAACAGTAATTCCGAGTGTGAGATATGGAGACTGAAAGTGTACACAGTAACTTTGTGTGAGATATGGAGTCTGGAAGTGTACACAGTAATTCCGAGTGTGAGATATGGAGACTGGAGGTGTACACAGTAATTCCGAGTGTGAGAAATGGAGACTGGAGGTGTACACAGTAATTCTGAGTGTGAGATATGGAGACTGGAGGTGTACGCAGTAATTCCGAGTGTGAGGTATTGGGACTGGAGGTGTAAACAGTAATTCTGAGTGTGAGATATAGAGACTGGAGGTGTACACAGTAATTCCGAGGGTGAGATATGGAGACTGGAAGTGTACACAGTAATTCCGAGTGTGAGATATGGAGACTGGAAGTGTACACAGTAATCCGAGTGTGAGATATGGAGACTGGAGGTGTACACAGTAATTCCGAGTGTGAGATATAGAGACTCGAGGTGTACACTGTAATTCCGAGTGCGAGATATGGAGATGGAAGTGTACACACTTATTCCGAGTGTGAGATATGGAGACTGGAGGAGTACACAGTAATTCCGAGTGTGAGATATGGAGACTGGAGGTGTACACAGTAATTCTGAATGTGAGATATGGAGACTGGAGGTGTACACAGTAATTCCAAGTGTGAGATATGGAGACTGGAGTGTACACAGTAATTCCGAGTGTGAGATATGGAGACTGGAGGTGTAAACAGTAATTCCGAGTGTGAGATATGGAGACTGAAAGTGTACACAGTAATTCCGAGTGTGAGATATAGAGACTGGAGGTGTACACAGTAATTCCGAGGGTGAGATATGGAGACTGGAAGTGTACACAGTAATTCCGAGTGTGAGATATGGAGACTGGAAGTGTACACAGTAATCCGAGTGTGAGATATGGAGACTGGAGGTATACACAGTAATTCTGAGTGTGAGATATAGAGACTGGAGGTGTACACAGTAATTCCAAGGGTGAGATTTGGAGACTGGAAGTGTACACAGTAATTCCAAGTGTGAGATATGGAGACTGGAGGTGTACACAGTAATTCCGAGTGTGAGATATAGAGACTCGAGGTGTACACTGTAATTCCGAGTGTGAGATATGGAGACTGGAAGTGTACACACTTATTCCGAGTGTGAGATATGGAGACTGGAGGAGTACACAGTAATTCCGAGTGTGAGATATGGAGACTGGAGGTGTACACAGTAATTCCGAGTGTGAGATATGGAGACTGGAGGTGTACACAGTAATTCCGAGTGTGAGATATGGAGACTGGAGTGTACACAGTAATTCCGAGTGTGAGATATGGAGACTGGAGGTGTAAACAGTAATTCCGAGTGTGAGATATGGAGACTGAAAGTGTACACACTAATTCTGAGTGTGAGATATAGAGACTGGAGGTGTACACAGTAATTCCGAGGGTGAGATATGGAGACTGGAAGTGTACACAGTAATTCCGAGTGTGAGATATGGAGATTGGAAGTGTACACAGTAATCCGAGTGTGAGATATGGAGACTGGAGGTGTACACAGTAATTCTGAGTGTGAGATATAGAGACTGGAGGTGTACACTGTAATTCCGAATGCAAGATATGGAGACTGGAAGTGTACACACTTATTCCGAGTGTGAGATATGGAGACTGGAGGAGTACACAGTAATTCCGAGTGTGAGATATGGAGACTGGAGGTGTACACAGTAATTTTGAATGTGAGATATGGAGACTGGAGGTGTACACAGTAATTCCGAGTGTGAGATATGGAGACTGGAGTGTACACAGTAATTCCGAGTGTGAGATATGGAGACTGGAGGTGTAAACAGTAATTCCGAGTGTGAGATATGGAGACTGAAAGTGTACACACTAATTCTGAGTGTGAGATATGGAGACTGGAGGTGCACACAGTAATTCCGAGTGTGGGATATGGAGACTGGAGGTGTACACAGTAACTCTGTGTGAGATATGGAGTCTGGAAGTGTACACAGTAATTCCGAGTGTGAGATATGGAGACTGGAGGTGTACACACTAATTCCGAGTGTGAGAAATGGAGACTGGAGGTGTACACAGTAATTCTGAGTGTGAGATATGGAGACTGGAGGTGTACGCAGTAATTCCGAGTGCGAGGTATTGGGACTGGAGGTGTAAACAGTAATTCCGAGTGTGAGATATAGAGACTGGAGGTGTACACAGTAATTCCGAGGGTGAGATATGGAGACTGGAAGTGTACACATTAATTCCGAGTGTGAGATATGGAGACTGGAAGTGTACACAGTAATCCGAGTGTGAGATATGGAGACTGGAGGTGTACACAGTAATTCCGAGTGTGAGATATGGAGACTGGAAGTGTACACACTAATTCCGAGTGTGAGATATGGTGACTGGAGGAGTACACAGTAATTCCGAGAGTGAGATATGGAGACTGGAAGTGTACACAGTAATCCGATTGTGAGATATGGAGACTGGAGGTGTACACAGTAATTCCGAGTGTGAGATATGGAGACTGGAGTGTACACAGTAATTCCGAGTGTGAGATATGGAGACTGGAGGTGTAAACAGTAATTCCGAGTGTGAGATATGGAGACTGAAAGTGTACACACTAATTCTGAGTGTGAGATATAGAGACTGGAGGTGTACACAGTAATTCCGAGGGTGAGATATGGAGACTGGAAGTGTACACAGTAATTCCGAGTGTGAGATATGGAGATTGGAAGTGTACACAGTAATCCGAGTGTGAGATATGGAGACTGGAGGTGTACACAGTAATTCTGAGTGTGAGATATAGAGACTGGAGGTGTACACTGTAATTCCGAATGCAAGATATGGAGACTGGAAGTGTACACACTTATTCCGAGTGTGAGATATGGAGACTGGAGGAGTACACAGTAATTCCGAGTGTGAGATATGGAGACTGGAGGTGTACACAGTAATTTTGAATGTGAGATATGGAGACTGGAGGTGTACACAGTAATTCCGAGTGTGAGATATGGAGACTGGAGTGTACACAGTAATTCCGAGTGTGAGATATGGAGACTGGAGGTGTAAACAGTAATTCCGAGTGTGAGATATGGAGACTGAAAGTGTACACACTAATTCTGAGTGTGAGATATGGAGACTGGAGGTGCACACAGTAATTCCGAGTGTGGGATATGGAGACTGGAGGTGTACACAGTAACTCTGTGTGAGATATGGAGTCTGGAAGTGTACACAGTAATTCCGAGTGTGAGATATGGAGACTGGAGGTGTACACACTAATTCCGAGTGTGAGAAATGGAGACTGGAGGTGTACACAGTAATTCTGAGTGTGAGATATGGAGACTGGAGGTGTACGCAGTAATTCCGAGTGCGAGGTATTGGGACTGGAGGTGTAAACAGTAATTCCGAGTGTGAGATATAGAGACTGGAGGTGTACACAGTAATTCCGAGGGTGAGATATGGAGACTGGAAGTGTACACATTAATTCCGAGTGTGAGATATGGAGACTGGAAGTGTACACAGTAATCCGAGTGTGAGATATGGAGACTGGAGGTGTACACAGTAATTCCGAGTGTGAGATATGGAGACTGGAAGTGTACACACTAATTCCGAGTGTGAGATATGGTGACTGGAGGAGTACACAGTAATTCCGAGAGTGAGATATGGAGACTGGAAGTGTACACAGTAATCCGATTGTGAGATATGGAGACTGGAGGTGTACACAGTAATTCCGAGTGTGAGATATAGAGACTGGAGGTGTACACTGTAATTCCGAGTGCGAGATATGGAGACTGGAAGTGTACACACTAATTCCGAGTGTGAGATATGGAGACTGGAGGAGTACACAGTAATTCCGAGAGTGAAATATGGAGACTGGAAGTGTACACAGTAATTCCGAGTGTGAGATATGGAGACTGGAAGTGTACACAGTAATCCAATTGTGAGATATGGAGACTGGAGGTGTACACACTAATTCCGAGTGTGAGATATAGAGACTGGAGGTGTACACTGTAATTCCGAGTGCGAGATATGGAGACTGGAAGTGTACACACTTATTCCGAGTGTGAGATATGGAGACTGGAGGAGTACACAGTAATTCCGAGTGTGAGATATGGAGCCTGGAGTTGTGGGGGTGGGGATCACTGTGTGGTGGGGGTGGGGATCACTGTGTGGCGGGGGTGGGGATCACTGTGTTGCGGGGGTGGGGATCTCTGTGTTGCGGGGGTGGGGATCTCTGTGTTGCGGGGGCGGGGATCACTGTGGAGGAGGGTGGGGATCTCTGTGTTGCGGGGGCGAGGATCACTGTGGGGGAGGGCGGGGATCACTGTGTGGCGCGGGTGGGGATCACTGTGTGGCGGGGGTGGGGATCACTGTGTTGCGGGGGCGGGGATCACTGTGTTGCGGGGGCGGGGATCACTGTGTGGGGAGGGTGGGGATCACTGTGTTGTGGGGGTGGGAATCACTGTGAGGGAGGGTGGGGATCACTGTGTGGCGCGGGTGGGGATCACTGTGTGGCGGGGGTGGGGATCACTGTGTGGCGGGGGCGGGGATCACTGTGAGGGAGGGTGGGGATCACTGTGTTGCGGGGGTGGGGATCACTGTGTGGGGAGGGTGGGGATCACTGTGTTGTGGGGGTGGGGATCACTGTGAGGGAGGGTGGGGATCTCTGTGTGGCGGGGGGCGGGGATCACTGTGTGGCGGGGGCGGGGATCACTGTGTGGCGGGGGCGGGGATCACTGTGTGGGAGGGCGGGGATCACTGTGGGGTGGGGGTGGGGATCACTGTGAGGGAGGGTGGGGATCACTGTGGGGTGGGGGTGGGGATCACTGTGTGGCGGGGGTGGGGATCACTGTGAGGGAGGGTGGGGATCACTGTGAGGGAGGGTGGGGATCACTGTGGGGGAGGGTGGGGATCACTGTGTGGGGGAGGGTGGGGATCTCTGTGAGGGAGGGTGGGGATCACTGTGAGGGAGGGTGGGGATCACTGTGTTGCGGGGGTGGGGATCACTGTGGGGGAGGGTGGGGATCACTGTGAGGGAGGGTGGGGATCACTGTGTTGCGGGGGTGGGGATCACTGTGAGGGAGGGTGGGGATCACTGTGGGGGAGGGTGGGGATCACTGTGAGGGAGGGTGGGGATCTCTGTGAGGGAGGGTGGGGATCACTGTGTGGGAGGGTGGGGATCTCTGTGAGGGAGGGTGGGGATCACTGTGTGGGGGAGGGTGGGGATCACTGTGTGGCGGGTGTGGGGATCTCTGTGTGGGAGGGTGGGGATCACTGTGGGGGGGAGGGTGGGGATCACTGTGTGGCGGGTGTGGGGATCACTGTGTGGCGGGGGTGGGGATCACTGTGAGGGAGGGTGGGGATCACTGTGTGGCGGGGGTGGGGATCACTGTGTGGGGGAGGGTGGGGATCTCTGTGAGGGAGAGTGGGGATCACTGTGGGGGGGAGGGTGGGGATCACTGTGAGGGAGGGTGGGGATCACTGTGTGGCGGGGGTGGGGATCACTGTGGGGGAGGGTAGGGATCACTGTGAGGGAGGGTGGGGATCACTGTGTGGCGGGGGTGGGGATCACTGTGGGGGAGGGTGGGGATCACTGTGTGGCGGGGGTGGGGATCACTGTGGGGGGGAGGGTGGGGATCTCTGTGTGGCGGGGGCGGGGATCACTGTGAGGGAGGGTGGGGATCACTGTGGGGGAGGGTGGGGATCACTGTGTGGGGGAGGGTGGGGATCACTGTGGGGGGGAGGGTGGGGATCACTGTGTGGGGGAGGGTGGGGATCACTGTGGGGGGGAGGGTGGGGATCACTGTGTGGCGGGGGTGGGGATCACTGTGAGGGAGGGTGGGGATCTCTGTGTGGCGGGGGCGGGGATCACTGTGTGGCGGGGGCGGGGATCACTGTGGGGTGGGAGAGGGGATGGTGAATGGCGGCCGGGGTTGTCTGCTCTGTGCTGGTTAATGTTCCTGAACTGGATCCTGTGCAGTTGTGTTCTCCATCATGTTCCGCGAGCTGTTTGCTGAATCTGATCCCCACCGATTTGGGAACATGTTCTCCACCGTCTACACTCTCTTCCAGCTGCTGACTCTGGATGACTGGACGCTGGTGTACTTCACAAGCCGGGATGCAGGTGAAAGACGACTCTTACCACTCCCAGTAAGATCTCCCTACATAGCCAGCTCCCGCTGAGCTGCCCGGTTACCGGGCACCACCCACACAGGGAGCACGAGTGGACCATTCGGCCCATCGAGCCTGCTCTGCCATTCGATGGCCGATCTTGGGCTACAGCTCCACTCTCCCACCCGCTCCCCAAATCTCTGAATTCCCTGGCACACCCAATAAGTGTCTATCCCGGCCTTCAACGTACACACTGATGGAGCATCCTCATCTGGGGGAAAGAATTCCAAAGATTCACAACCCTTTTCAGTGAAGTAATTTCTCCTCATCTCAGTCCGAAATGATCGGCCCCTTGTCCTGAGACTGGGCCTCACCTCCCCTGCCCACGTTCTCAAAGTCCCCACTCAGGGGGAGACAACCTCTCAATGTCAACCCCCTGCGGTTCCAAGATCTAACTCGGCCTCGAATATATTCAGTGACCCAGCCCCCACCGCTCTCTGGGTGGGGGGGGCAGAATTCCACAGACTGATGACTCGCTGAGATAGGAGACCCCTTATTCTGAAACTGTGCCCCCCTCCTCGTTCTAGATACCCCCACGAGGGGGAAACATCCTCCCAGCCTCCACCCTGTCAAACCCCACCCCCCTCAGGATCTGATATGTTTCAATAAGATCACCTCTCATTCTTCTAAACCCCAATGGGTACAGGGCCCAACCTGCTCAACCTTTCCTCATGAGACAAACCCCCTTCATCCCGGGAATCAGCCGAGTGAACCTTCCCTGAACGGCCTCCAAAGCAAATATATCCTTTCTTATGAACATCCAAAATAGGAGCAGGAGTAGGCCATTCAGCCCCTCGAGCCAGCTCCGCCATTCAATAAGATCATGGCTGACATGTTTGCGTTCCCACCTCCTCCTGATAAGAGACTATAACTATACACCGTGCTCCAGGTGGGGTCTCACCAACTCCCTGTACAGTGGCAGCAAGACTCCCCCATTTTTATACTCCACCCCACTCCCAATACAGATTCCATTTGCCTTCCTGTTTACTAACTGTACCTGTACAGTATCTATTTGTGATTCATGTACCGGGTCACCCAGATCCCTCCATACTGCAGCATTCTGCAGTCTCTCTCCGTGTGTGTGTGTGTGTGTGTGTGTCTGTGTGTGTGTGTGTGTGTCTGTGTGTTTGTGTGTGTGTCTGTGTGTGTGTCTGTGTGTGTGTGTGTCTGTGTCTGTGTGTGTGTGTGTGTCTGTGTGTGTGTCTGTGTGTGTGCCTGTGTGTGTGTGTATGTGTCTGTGTGTGTCTGTGTGTGTGTGTGTGTGTCTGTGTGTGTGTGTGTCTGTGTGTGTGTCTGTGTGTGTGTGTGTGTGTGCCTGTGTGTGTGTGTATGTGTCTGTGTGTGTCTGTGTGTGTGTGTGTGTGTCTGTGTGTGTGTGTGTGTCTGTGTGTGTGTGTATGTGTCTGTGTGTGTGTGTGTCTGTGTGTGTGTCTGTGTGTGTGTGTGTGTGCCTGTGTGTGTGTGTATGTGTCTGTGTGTGTCTGTGTGTGTGTGTGTGTGTGTCTGTGTGTGTGTGTGTGTCTGTGTGTGTGTGTATGTGTCTGTGTGTGTGTGTGTCTGTGTGTGTCTGTGTGTGTGTCTGTGTGCGTGTGTATGTGTCTGTGTGTGTGTGTGTGTGTGTGTGTCTGTGTGTGTGTGTGTCTGTGTGTGTGTGTGTGTGTCTGTGTGTGTGTGTGTCTGTGTGTGTGTGTGTCTGTGTGTGTGTGTGTGTGTCTGTGTGTGTGTGTGTGTGTGTGTGTGTGTGGGTGTGTGTGTGTATGTATGTATGAATGAATGAATGGGCGAGACATTCACTGTTTGCACTGTGTTGTGGGACATCCTCAGATGATGGTGAAAGGTGGGTAAATACCTCTCCTCCATAACCCTAACACTTGTCTCTTGCTGTGCCCTACAGGTTATTGGCACATCATTATCTTCCTTTTCCTCTATATCTTTGTGGAACATTTCATCTTCTTCACGTGAGTCTGTGTTAGTGAAGGACTCTCTGCCCTGGACTTTGCCTAGTGACTGGATGCAGTGTCATTGGAGATTTGTTGGTGGGGGAGGAGGGACAACATCTCAGCCCCTGACTCTGGAATTAAACCGTGTATCTGCAGACAGACCCGCCATGCCGAAGGAGCCAAGGACGATACTTTGTCCCATCCTCACAATTCACAGCATCCCAGAGATTTGGAAATACCCACAATCGCTTAAGATCTAGCACATTCCATTAGGAATGTGTTTTGACAAAGTAAAACCATCCCAAAGTTCTGACATCGTAATAAGGGAAATCTCTGTCTCTCCAACCTCAATCCAAATAATAACTCCAACCATCTGGAATCCCAATGGACCCAAACCCCTTCCCGTTCACTCCCACTGTCCACAATCCCAATGGACCCAAACCCCTTCCCGTTCACTCCCACTGTCCACAATCCCAATGGACCCAAACCCCTTCCCGTTCACTCCCACTGTCCACAATCCCAATGGACCCAAACCCCTTCCCGTTCACTCCCACTGTCCACAATCCCAATGGACCCAAACCCCTTCCCGTTCACTCCCACTGTCCACAATCCCAATGGACCCAAACCCCTTCCCGTTCACTCCCACTGTCCACAATCCCAATGGACCCAAACCACTTCCCGTTCACTCCCACTGTCCACAATCCCAATGGACCCAAACCCCTTCCCGTTCACTCCCACTGTCCACAATCCCAATGGACCCAAACCCCTTCCCGTTCACTCCCACTGTCCGCAATCCCAATGGACCCAAACCCCTTCCCGTTCACTCCCACTGTCCGCAATCCCAATGGACCCAAACCCCTTCCCGTTCACTCCCACTGTCCGCAATCCCAATGGACCCAAACCCCTTCCCGTTCACTCCCACTGTCCGCAATCCCAATGGACCCAAACCCCTTCCCGTTCACTCCCACTGTCCGCAATCCCAATGGACCCAAACCCCTTCCCGTTCACTCCCACTGTCCGCAATCCCAATGGACCCAAACCCCTTCCCGTTCACTCCCACTGTCCGCAATCCCAATGGACCCAAACCCCTTCCCGTTCACTCCCACTGTCCTCAATCCCAATGGACCCAAACCCCTTCCCGTTCACTCCCACTGTCCACAATCCCAATGGACCCAAACCACTTCCCGTTCACTCCCACTGTCCACAATCCCAATGGACCCAAACCCCTTCCCGTTCACTCCCACTGTCCACAATCCCAATGGACCCAAACCCCTTCCCGTTCACTCCCACTGTCCACAATCCCAATGGACCCAAACCCCTTCCCGTTCACTCCCACTGTCCACAATCCCAATGGACCCAAACCCCTTCCCGTTCACTCCCACTGTCCACAATCCCAATGGACCCAAACCCCTTCCCGTTCACTCCCACTGTCCACAATCCCAATGGACCCAAACCCCTTCCCGTTCACTCCCACTGTCCACAATCCCAATGGACCCAAACCCCTTCCCGTTCACTCCCACTGTCCACAATCCCAATGGACGCAAACCCCTTCCCGTTCACTCCCACTGTCCACAATCCCAATGGACCCAAACCCCTTCCCGTTCACTCCCACTGTCCACAATCCCAATGGACCCAAACCCCTTCCCGTTCACTCCCACTGTCCACAATCCCAATGGACCCAAACCCCTTCCCGTTCACTCCCACTGTCCACAATCCCAATGGACCCAAACCACTTCCCGTTCACTCCCACTGTCCACAATCCCAATGGACCCAAACCCCTTCCCGTTCACTCCCACTGTCCACAATCCCAATGGACCCAAACCCCTTCCCGTTCACTCCCACTGTTCACAATCCCAATCCCAAACCCCTTCCCGTTCACTCCCACTGTACACAATCCCAATGGACCCAAACCCCTTCCCATTCACTCCCAGTGTCCACAATCCCAATGGACCCAAACCCCTTCCCGTTCACTCCCACTGTCCACAATCCCAATGGACCCAAACCCCTTCCCGTTCACTCCCACTGTACACAATCCCAATGGACCCAAATCCCTTCCCGTTCACTCCCACTGTCCGCAATCCCAATGGACCCAAACCCATTCCCGTTCACTCCCACTGTCCGCAATCCCAATGGACCCAAACCCCTTCCCGTTCACTCCCACTGTCCGCAATCCCAATGGACCCAAACCCCTTCCCGTTCACTCCCACTGTCCACAATCCCAATGGACCCAAACCCCTTCCCGTTCACTCCCACTGTCCACAATCCCAATGGACTCAAACCCCTTCCCGTTCACTCCCACTGTCCACAATCCCAATGGACCCAAACCCCTTCCCGTTCACTCCCACTGTCCACAATCCCAATGGACCCAAACCCCTTCCCGTTCACTCCCACTGTCCACAATCCCAATGGACCCAAACCCCTTCCCGTTCACTCCCACTGTCCACAATCCCAATGGACCCAAATCCCTTCCCGTTCACTCCCACTGTCCACAATCCCAATGGAGCCAAACCCCTTCCCGTTCACTCCCACTGTACACAATCCCAATGGACCCAAACCCCTTCCCGTTCACTCCCACTGTCCACAATCCCAATGGACCCAAACCCCTTCCCGTTCACTCCCACTGTCCACAATCCCAATGGACCAAACCCCTTCCCGTTCACTCCCACTGTCCACAATCCCAATGGAGCCAAACCCCTTCCCATTCACTCCTACTGTACACAATCCCAATAGACCCAAACCCCTTCCCGTTCACTCCCACTGTCCACAATCCCAATGGACCCAAACCTCTTCCCGTTCACTCCCACTGTCCACAATCCCAATGGACCCAAACCCCTTCCCGTTCACTCCCACTGTCCACAATCCCAATGGACCCAAACCCCTTCCCGTTCACTCCCACTGTCCACAATCCCAATGGACCCAAACCCCTTCCCGTTCACTCCCACTGTCCACAATCCCAATGGACCCAAACCCCTTCCCGTTCACTCCCACTGTCCACAATCCCGATAGACCCAAACCCCTTCCCGTTCACTCCCACTGTCCACAATCCCAATGGACCCAAATCCCTTCCCGTTCACTCTCACTGTCCACAATCCCAATGGACCCAAATCCCTTCCCGTTCACTCCCACTGTCCACAATCCCAATGGACCCAAACCCCTTCCCGTTCACTCCCACTGTCCACAATCCCAATGGACCCAAACCCCTTCCCGTTCACTCCCACTGTCCACAATCCCAAACCCCTTCCCATTCACTCCCACTGTCCACAATCCCAATGGACCCAAACCCCTTCCCATTCACTCCCACTGTCCACAATCCCAATGGACCCAAACCCCTTCCCGTTCACTCCCACTGTTTTGTCCGATGGATCCTCCCAACAGGGGACAGCTGGGTCATTGCGGTGAGACTTCCTCTGAGGACATGTGTTGACAGCAGTCAACCTTTCAGCGATGCTGTGTTGACGCAAGACATTCTTGGTGAAATCCCTGACATTGCCCTGTCCTGTTTCAGCCTCTTCATTGCTGTCCTGGTCGATAACTTTCAGCTGACGATTAACCAGCGGAAGGAGGAACATAAACAGCAGGTAGGAGGCTCCAGCGGAGACAGGACCGCGCCATCCACACTGCGGGCACCGGGAGACAGGACCGCGCCATCCACACTGCGGGCACCGGGAGACAGGACCGCGCCATCCACACTGCGGGCACCGGGAGACAGGACCGCGCCATCCACACTGCGGGCACCGGGAGACAGGACCACGCCATCCACACTGCGGGCACCGGGAGACAGGACTGCGCCATCCACACTGCCGGCACCGGGAGACAGGACAGCGCCATCCACACTGCGGGCACCGGGAGACAGGACCGCGCCATCCACACTGCGGGCACCGGGAGACAGGACCGCGCCATCCACACTGCGGGCACCGGGAGACAGGACAGCGCCATCCACACTGCGGGCACCGGGAGACAGGACCGCACCATCCACACTGCGGGCACCGGGAGACAGGACCGCGCCATCCACACTGCGGCCACCGGGAGACAGGACCGCACCATCCACACTGCGGGCACCGGGAGACAGGACCGCGCCATCCACACAGCGGGCACCGGGAGACAGGACCGCGCCATCCACACTACGGGCACCGGGAGACAGGACCGCGCCATCCACACTGCGGGCACCGGGAGACAGGACCGCACCATCCACACTGCGGGCACCGGGAGACAGGACAGCGCCATCCACGCTGCGGGCACCGGGAGACAGGACCGCGCCATCCACACTGCGGGCACCGGGAGACAGGACCGCGCCATCCACACTGCGGGCACCGGGAGACAGGACAGCGCCATCCACGCTGCGGGCACCGGGAGACAGGACAGCGCCATCCACACTGCGGGCACCGGGAGACAGGACCGCGCCATCCACACTGCGGGCACTGGGAGACAGGACCGCGCCATCCACACTGCGGGCACCGGGAGACAGGACAGCGCCATCCACACTGCGGGCACCGGGAGACAGGACCGCGCCATCCACACTGCGGGCACCGTGAAATAAGCACAGCGCGGCTTTGCCGCTCGCGGTGTGACCTTGTCTCGGGGAGGAGGGAACTCTGACAAGAAGCAATGGCTGACAAACAATGGCGACAGCCATGGGCTGTTTGGCCAAGGGACCAATCGGGTGCAACACTCCCAAAGTTCGCCATTTCCATGTCCGTGGGTCATCACTCCGTCACCCGCACCAGCCCTGATGCGGCAACACTCCACCGAGTGCCAATTTAACACCAACAGGCATTGCCCTGTCACTTCGTCATGGAGTCATAGAGTAAAACGGCACAGAGACAGGCCCTTCAGCCCATCGTGTCCATGCCGGCCATCAAGCACCTATCTACTCTAATCCCATTTTCCAGCTCTTAACCTCAAATCGATTTCCCCTGGTTACTGACCCCTCCGCTCAGGGGGAACGTTTCTTCCTATCTATGCCTCCCATAATTTTGTACACCCTCTATCAGGTCCCCCCAGCCTTCTCTGCTCCAAGGAAAACAACCCCAGCCTATCCAGACTCTCTTCGTAGCTGAAACGCTCCAGCCCAGGCAACATCCTGGTGGATCTCCTCTGCGCCCCCTCCAGCGCCATCACATCCTTCCTATATAGTGTGGCGACCAGAACTGCGCACCATGCTCCAGCGGTGGCCTAACCAGTGTTTTATTCAGCTCCAACATAACTTCCCTGCTCTTATACTCCACGCCTCGGCTAATAGAGGCAAGTATCCCATATGCCTTCCTTACCACCTTATCCACCTGTGTTGCAGCCTTCAGGGAGCTGTGGACATGTACACCAAGGTCCCGCTGGTCGTCTGTACTTCCTAGGCTGCTACCATTCATGGTGGATTCCCTCGCCGTGTTCGTCCTCCCCAAACGTGGAACCGGCCCTCAAACGGACTGAAATTTCCCCCAAGCGGTCCACACAGGGGTCTTCAAACCGCTGCAGAATGCAAACCCATCACCGACGGTGACGCCAAGCAGCTGAATGTGGAAAGGCGGCCTGGGGAAGGACACTGAAGCCTTCTCCGTTAAGATACTGTCCCCAGTATCACAGGGCCTGTCACGGGGTGCATGGTGTTGAGGCTGGGGGTCAGAGAGTAAGGAAAGGAATTTTATTTATAAAAGCACTTTCCACGATCACCACACTTCCCAAAGTGTTTCACAGACAAAGGACTGTTTTTTTTATCTGAAGTGTGTCATGCAGGAAACTCAGCAGCCGATTTATGCACAGCAAGATCCCACAAACAGCAATGTGATAATGACCCAGATCTGTTTTTAGTGACGTTGGGTGAGGGATAAATATCGGCCCCAGGACACCGGGGAGAACTCCCCCCTGCTCTTCTCCCAATAGTGGCCGTGGGATCTTTTACCCCCACCCGAGAGGGCAGACGGGGCCTCGGTTTAATGTCTCATCCTGAAAGACAGCACCTCCGACAGTGCGGCTCTCCCTCAGTACTGACCCTCCGACAGTGCGGCGCTCCCTCAGCACTGACCCTCCCACAGTGCGGCGCTCCCTCAGCACTGACCCTCCGACAGTGCGGCGCTCCCTCAGCACTGACCCTCCGACAGTGCGGCACTCCCTCAGCACTGACCCTCCGACAGTGCGGCGCTCCCTCAGTACTGACCCTCCGACAGTGCGGTGCTCCCTCAGCAGTGACCCTCCGACAGTGCGGCACTCCCTCAGCTCTGACCATCCGACAGTGCGGTGCTCCCTCAGCAGTGACCCTCCGACAGTGCGGCACTCCCTCAGCACTGACCATCCGACAGTGCGGCGCTCCCTCAGCGCTGATCGTCTGACCTTCGGCCTACTTACGGTAGGGAAGTGTAAATTGATGGAGTTGTTTGCATTTATCTACCCCCTATAAAACAGTAAAATGCCCCAAGGTGCTTCACAGGAGCATCAATCTGACCTCGAGCCACATACGGAGATATTAGGGACAGGTGACCCAAAGCTCGGTCAGAGAGGTCAGTTTTAAGGAGCATCTTAAAGGAGGAGAGAGAGAGAGAGAGAGAGAGGGAGAGAGAGGGGTGGAGCGGTTTAGGGAGGGAATTCCAGAGCTCAGGGCCCCAGGCAGCTGAAGGCACAATCGCCAATGGTGGAGTGATGGGAATCGGGGGATGGTCAAGAGGTTGGAATTGGAGGAGGTTACAGAGATAGGGAGGGGTGTAGGGGCTGGAGGAGGTTACAGAGATAGGGATGGTTGGAGGGGCTGGAGGAGGTTACAGGGATAGGGAGGGTTGTAGGGGCTGGAGGAGGTTACAGAGATAGGGAGGGTTGTAAGGGATGGAGGAGGTTACAGAGATAGGGAGGGTTGTAGGGGCTGGAATTGGAGGAGGTTACAGAGATAGGGAGGGTTGTAGGGGCTGGAGTAGGTTACAGAGATAGGGAGGGGTGTAGGGGCTGGAGTAGGTTACAGAGATAGGGTGGGGTGTAGGGTCTGGAGGAGTTGCAGAGATAGAGAGGGTTGTAGGGGCTGGAGGAGGTTACAGAGATAGGGAGAGTTGTAGGGGCTGGAGGAGGTTACAGAGATAGGGAGGGTTGTAGGGGCTGGAGGAGGTTACAGAGATAGGGAGGGTTGTAGGGGCTGGAGGAGGTTACAGAGATAGGGAAAGTTGTAGGGGCTGGAGGAGGTTACTGAGATAGGGAGGGTTGTAGGGGCTGGAGGAGGTTACACAGATAGGGAGGATTGTAGGGGCTGGAGGAGGTTACAGGGATAGGGAGGGTTGTAGGGGCTGGAGGAGGTTACAGAGATAGGGAGGGGTGTAGAGTCTGGAGGAGATTAGAGAGATAGGGAGGTGTGTAGAGTCTGGAGGAGGTTACAGAGATAGGGAGGGGTGTAGAGTCTGGAGGAGGTTACAGAGATAGGGAGGGGTGTAGGGGCTGGAGGAGGTTACAGAGATAGGGAGGGTTGTAGGGTCTGGAGGAGGTTACAGAGATAGGGAGGAGTGTAAGGGCTGGAGGAGGTTACAGAGATAGGGAGGGTTGTAGGGGCTGGAGGTGGTTACAGAGATAGGGAGGGGTGTAGGGGCTGGAGGAGGTTACAGCGATAGGGAGGGGTGTAGGGGCTGGAGGAGGTTACAGAGATAGGGAGGGTGTAGGGGCTGGAGGAGGTTACAGAGATAGGGAGTGGTGTAGGGGCTGGAGGAGGTTACAGAGATAGGGAGGGGTGTAGGTGCTGGAGGAGGTTACAGAGATAGGGAGGGTGTAGGGGCTGGAGGATTGTTACAGAGATAGGGAGGGTTGTCGGGGCTGGAGGAGGTTACAGCGATAGGGAGGGTTGTAGGGGCTGGAGGAGGTTACAGAGATAGGGAGGGGTGTAGGGACTGGAGGATTGTTACAGAGATAGGGAGGGTTGTCGGGGCTGGAGGAGGTTACAGCGATAGGGAGGGGTGTAGGGGCTGGAGGAGGTTACAGAGATAGGGAGGGTTGTCGGGGCTGGAGGAGGTTACAGAGATAGGAAGGGGTGTAGGGGCTGGAGGAGGTTACAGAGATAGGGAGTGGTGTAGGGGCTGGAGGAGGTTACAGAGATAGGGAGGGGTGTCGGGGCTGGAGGAGGTTACAGAGATAGGGAGGGTTGTAGGGGCTGGAGGAGGTTACAGAGATAGGGAGGGGTGTCGGGGCTGGAGGAGGTTACAGAGATAGGGAGGGGTGTAGGGGCTGGAGGAGGTTACAGAGATAGGGAGGGGTGTAGGGGCTGGAGGAGGTTACAGAGATAGGGAGGGGCACGATGAGAGAGTTGAAAGCCCTGATGAGAAGTTTAAAACCGGGGCGATGCTGGTTGTGTAGGCGAGAGAGAAAATAACACCGAGAAGGGAGTGAACAGCGTGGACGCTGATCAGTCACTGGGGTTAGATCGGCTGGGGCAGGTTATAGGGAACAGGTCGGATATGAAATATTTCAGCCTGCCACAGGGAGCGGGTAAATCTCAGGAAGGAGAGGCTGCTTCGTGCAGTGAGCGCTGAATCCTCCGGCTGCCTTCGGGTTTCTGCTTGATTGGCCGGGGCTGGAGGGGGGGGACCGACAGGCATTTCTCAGACCGTCTCTGGCCTCACGGCTCTCTGCGGTTTTTAGACCTGGCTCTTGGCCCCTTGTGTGTGTGTGTGAATACACAGGGTCCCGAGAGGGTGGGTGGGGGTGTCACAGAGGGAGCGCCGGATGCTGTTCACCCCGCTAACACTCTGATCGCTCTTTGCAGATGGCACTGAGGGCAACGGACAGTCTGAGTGAGGAATTCACCGACACCAAAGACAAAGGTAGAGAGAGAGAGAGAGAGACAGTCCAAAAAAAAGTCAAACTCTTTGTCCGTCCACCACCCCCCATCCCCCACCAAACTCACCACCTCCCACCAAGAAAAGCCAGAGTTGGACATGGAGCTCCGAGTCTCACCGACCCGCAGGTTGAGGCATAAGAACAAAAAACTGCGGATGCTGGAAATCCAAAACCAAACCAGAAACAGAAATACCTGGAAAAACTCCGCAGGTGTGACAGCATCGGCGGAGAGGGATACAGTTAACGTTTCGAGTCTGATTGACTCTTCAACCAAACCCCACCCCCCCCCCCCCCCCGGCAACTTCTTGAACCAGCTTATATTTCACCCCTTTCCAAATTTTCCTTAGTTCTGTCGAAGGGTCATGAGGACTCGAAACGTCAACGCTTTTCATCTCCGCCGATGTTGTCATCAGACCTGCGGTGTTTTTCCAGGAATTTCTGATTCTGTTCTGGATTTCCAGCATCCGCAGTTATTTGCTATTGAGCAGGATGAGTGCTTGGTTTCCTGGGCTGTACGGATATCCACGTGGGCACCGCACAATCGGGGGGTGTGGTGTGGTGTGGGGCGGAATTCAGTAGCCCCTGGGCAGGGATTGAGTGGCTAGGGACCACTGCTGACCTGAACAGCAGAACATCCCACGTTCTAGCAGGGAGCCTGCAAAAGGGAGGGTATTTGGGGATGGGGTGACTGGGTGAACACTGTAGGGTATTTGGGGATGGGGTGACTGGGTGAACACTGTAGGGTAATTGGGGATGGGGTGACTGGGTGAACACTGTAGGGTATTTGGGGATGGTCTGACTGGGTGAACACTGCAGGGTATTTGGGGATGGTGTGACGGTCTGAACACTGTAGGGTATTTGGGGATGGGGTGATGCTGTGAACACTGTAGGGTATTTGTGGGTGGCGTGACTGGGTGAACACTGTGGGGTATTTGGGGATGGGGTGACGGTGTCAACACGGAAGGGTATTTGGGGATGGGGTGACTGGGTGAACACTGTAGGGTATTTGGGGATGGTGTGATTGGGTGAACACTGTAGGGTATTTGGGGATGGGGTGACGGTGTGAACACTGTAGGGTATTTGGGGATGGGGTGACTGGGTGAACACTGTAGGGTATTTGGGGATGGTGTGAACACTACGGTATTTGGGGATGGGGTGACTGGGTGAACACTGTAGGGTATTTGGGGATGGTGTGATTGGGTGAACACTGTAGGGTATTTGGGGATGGGGTGACTGGGTGAACACTATAGGGTATTTGGGGATGGTGTGAACACTACGGTATTTGGGGATGGGGTGACTGGGTGAACACTGTAGGTATTTGGGGATGGGGTGACTGGGTGAACACTGTAGGGTATTTGGGGATGGTGTGAACACTACGGTATTTGGGGATGGGGTGACTGGGTGAACACTGTAGGTATTTGGGGATGGGGTGACTGGGTGAACACTGTAGGGTATTTGGGGATGGGGTGACTGGGTGAACACTAGGGTATTTGGGTATGGGGTGACTGGGTGAACACTAGGTTATATGGGGATGGGGTGTCTGGCTGAACACTGCATGGTATTTGGGGATGCTGTGACGGTGTGAACACTGTAGGGTATTTGGGGATGGTGTGATTGGGTGAACACATTAGGGTATTTGGGGATGGGGTGACTGCGTGAACACTGCAGGTTATTTGGGGATGTTGTGACAGTGTGAACACTGTTCGCTATTTGGGGATGGTGTGACTGGGTGAACACTGTAGGGGATTTGGGGATGGGTTGACTGGGTGAACACTGTAGGGTATTTCGGGATGGGGTGACGGTGTGAACACTGTAGGGTATTTGGGGATGGGGTGAATGGGTGAACACTGTAGGGTATTTGGGGATGGGGTGACTGGGTGAACACTGTAGGGTATTTGGGGATGGTGTGAACACTACGGTATTTGGGGATGGGGTGACTGGGTGAACACTGTAGGGTATTTGGGGATGGGGTGACTGGGTGAACACTGTAAGGTATTTGGCGATGGGGTGACGGTGTGAACACGGTAGGGTATTTGGGGATGGGTTGACGGTGTGAACACGGTAGGGTATTTGGGAATGGGGTGACTGGGTGAACACTGTAGGGTTTTTGGGGATGGGGAGACTAGGTGAACACTAGGATATTTGGGGATGGGGTGACTGGGTAAACACTGTAGGGTATTTGGGGATGGGGTGATTGGGTGAACACTGTAGGGTATTTGGGGATGGGGTGACTGGGTGAACACCGTAGGGTATTTGGGGATGGGGTGATTGGGGTGAACACTGTAGGGTATTTGGGGATGGGGTGACTGGGTGAACACTGTAGGGTATTAGGGGATGGTGTGATTGGGTGTACACTGTAGGGTATTTGGGGATGGGGTGACTGGGTGAAGACTGCAGGGTAGTTGGGGATGATGCGACGGTGTGAACACTGTAGGGTATTTGAGGATGGAGTGACTGGGTGAACACTCTCGGGTATTTGGGGATGGTGTGACTGGGTGAACGCTCTAGGGTATTTGGGGATGGTGTGACAGGGTGAAGACTGTAGGGTATTTAGGGATGGGGTGACGGTGTGAACACTGCAGGGTATTTGGGGATGGGGTGACTGGGTGAACACTGTAGGGTATTTGGGGATGGGGTGACTGGGTGAATACTGTAGGGTATTTGGGGATGGTGTGAACAGTACGGTATTTGGGGATGGGGTGACTGGGTGAACACTGTAGGGTATTTGGGGATGGGGTGACTGGGTGAACACTGTAGGGTATTTGGGGATGGTGTGATTGGGTGAACACTGTAGGGTATTTGGGGATGGTGTGAACACTACGCTATTTGGGGATGGGGTGACTGGGTGAACACTGTAGGGTATTTGGGGATGGGGTGACTGGGTGAACACTGTAGGGTATTTGGCGATGGGGTGACGATATGAACACTGTAAGGTATTTGGGGATGGGATGACTGGGTGAAGACTGCAAGGTAGTTGGGGATGGTGTGACGGTGTGAACACTGTAGGGTATTTGGGGATGGAGTGACTGGGTGAACACTCTAGGGTATTTGGGGATGGGGTGACTGGGTGAACACTGTAGGGTATTTGGGGATGGTGTGATTGGGTGAACACTGTAGGGTATTTGGGGATGGGGTGACTGGGTGAACACTAGGGTATTTGGGGATGGGGTGACTGGGTGAACACTGTAGCTTATTTGGGGACGCGGTGACTGGGTGAACACTGTAGGGTATTTGGGGATGGGGTGACGGTGTGAACACTGTAAGGTATTTGGGGATGGGGTGACGGTGTGAACACTGTAGGGTAATTGGGGATGGGGTGACGTTGTGAACACTGTAGGGTTTTTGGGGATGGGGTGACTGGCTGAACACTGTAGGGTATTTGGGGATGGGGTGACTGGGTGAACACTGTAGGGTATTTGGGGATGTGGTGACGGTGTGAACACTAGGGTATTTGGGGATGGGGTGACTGGGTGAACACTGTAGGGTATTTGGGGATGGGGTGACTAGGTGAACACTGTAGGGTATTTGGGGATGGTGTGATTGGGTGAACACTGTAGGGTATTTGGGGATGGTGTGAACACTACGCTATTTGGGGATGGGGTGACTGGGTGAACACTGTAGGGTATTTGGGGATGGGGTGACTGGTTGAACACTGTAGGGTATTTGGCGATGGGGTGACCTGGGTGAAGACTGCAGGGTAGTTGGGGATGGTGTGACAGTGTGAACACTGTAGGGTATTTGGGGATGGAGTGACTGGGTGAACACTCTAGGGTATTTGGAGATGGGGTGACTGGGTGAACACTGTAGGGAATTTGGGGATGGTGTGATTGGGTGAACACTGTAGGGTATTTGGGGATGGGGTGACTGGGTGAACACTAGGGTATTTGGGGATGGGGTGACTGGGTGAACACTGTAGCGTATTTGGGGACGCGGTGACTGGGTGAACACTGTAGGGTATTTGGGGATGGGGTGACGGTGTGAACACTGTAAGGTTTTTGGGGATGGGGTGACTGGCTGAACACTGTAGGGTATTTGGGGATGGGGTGACTGGGTGAACACTGTAGGGTTGGGGATGGGGTGACTGGGTGAACACTGTAGGGTATTTGGGGATGGGGTGACTAGGTGAACACTGTAGGGTATTTGGGGGATGGTGTGAAGCTGTGAACACTGTAGGTTATTTGGGGATGGGGAGACAGGGTGAAGACGATAGGGTATTTGGGGATGGTGTTACTGGGTGAGACACTGTAGGATATTTGGGGATGGGGGTGACAGTGTGAACACGGTAGGGTATTTGGGATGGGGAGTGACTGGGTTGAACACTGTAGGGTATTTGTGGGTGGCGTGACTGGGGTGAACCTGTAGGGTATTGGGGATGGGGTGACGGTGTGAACACTGTAGGGTATTTGGGGATGGTCTGACTGGGTGAACACTGCAGGGGTATTTGGGGATGGTTGTGATTGGGTGAACACTGTAGGGTATTTGGGGATGGTGTGAACACTACGCTATTTGGCGATGGGGGGTGACGATGTGAACACTGTAAGGTATTTGGGGATGGATGACTGGGTGAAGACTGCAGGGTAGTTGGGGATGGTGTGACGGTGTGAACACTGTAGGGTATTTGGGGATGGAGTGACTGGGGTGAACACTCTAGGGTATTTGGAGATGGGGTGACTGGGTGAACACTGTAGTGAATTTGGGGATGGTGTGATTGGGGTGAACACTGTAGGGTATTTGGGGATGGGGTGACTGGGTGAACACTAGGGTATTTGGGGATGGGGTGACTGGGTGAACACTGTAGCGTATTTGGGGGACGCGGTGACTGGGGTGAACACTGTAGGGTATTTGGGGATGGGGGTGACGGTGTGAACACTGTAAGGTTTTTGGGGATGGGGGTGACTGGGTGAACACTGTAGGGTATTTGGGGATGGGGTGGACTGGGTGAACACTGTAGGGTAATTTGGGGATGTGGTGACGGTGTGAACACTAGGGTATTTGGGGATGGGGTGACTGGGTGAACACTAGGTTATATGGGGATGGGGTGTCTGGCTGAACACTGCATGGTATTTGGGGATGCTGTGACGGTGTGAACACTGTAGGGTATTTGGGGATGGTGTGTGATTGGGTGAACACATTAGGGTATTTTGGATATGGGGTGACTGCGTGAACACTGCAGGTTATTTGGGGATGTTGTGACAGTGTGAACACTGTTCGCTATTTGGGGATGGTGTGACTGGGGTGAACACTGTAGGGGATTTGGGGGATGGGTTGACTGGGTGAACACTGTAGGGTATTTCGGGATGGGGTGACGGTGTGTGAACACTGTAGGGTATTTGGGGATGGGGTGAATGGGTGAACACTGTAGGGTATTTGGGGATGGGGGTTGGACAGGGTGAACACTGTAGGGTATTTGGGGATGGTGTGAACACTACGGTATTTGGGGATGGGGTGACTGGGTGAACACTGTAGGGTATTTGGGGGATGGGGGTGACTGGGTGAACACTGTAAGGTATTTGGCGATGGGGGTGACGGTGTGAACACGGTAGGGTATTTGGGGATGGGTTGACGGTGTGAACACGGTAGGGTATTTGGGAATGGGGTGACTGGGTGAACACTGTAGGGTTTTTGGGGATGGGGAGACTAGGTGAACACTAGGATATTTGGGGATGGGGTGACTGGGTGAACACTGTAGGGTATTAGGGGATGGTGTGATTGGGTGTACACTGTAGGGTATTTGGGGGATGGGGTGACTGGGTGAAGACTGCAGGGTAGTTGGGGATGATGCGACGGTGTGAACACTGTAGGGTATTTGAGGATGGAGTGACTGGGTGAACGCTCTAGGGTATTTGGGGATGGTGTGACAGGGTGAAGACTGTAGGGTATTTAGGGATGGGGTGACGGTGTGAACACTGCAGGGTATTTGGGGATGGGGTGACTGGGTGAACACTGTAGGGTATTTGGGGATGGGGTGACTGGGTGAATACTGTAGGGTATTTGGGGATGGTGTGAACAGTACGGTATTTGGGGATGGGGGTGACTGGGTGAACACTGTAGGGTATTTGGGGATGGGGTGACTGGGTGAACACTGTAGGGTATTTGGGGATGGTGTGATTGGGTGAACACTGTAGGGTATTTGGGGATGGTGTGAACACTACGCTATTTGGGGATGGGGTGACTGGGTGAACACTGTAGGGGTATTTGGGGATGGGGTGACTGGTGTGAACACTGTAGGGTATTTGGCGATGGGGGTGACGATATGAACACTGTAAGGTATTTGGGGATGGGATGACTGGTGAAGACTGCAAGGTAGTTGGGGATGGTGTGACGGTTGTGAACACTGTAGGGTATTTGGGGATGGAGTGACTGGGTGAACACTCCAGGGTATTTGGGGATGGGGTGGACTGGGGTGAACACTGTAGGGTATTTGGGGATGGTGTGATTGGGTGAACACTGTAGGGTATTTGGGGATGGGGGTGACTGGGTGAACACTAGGGTATTTGGGGATGGGGTGACTGGGTGAACACTGTAGCTTATTTGGGGACGCGGTGACTGGGTGAACACTGTAGGGTATTTGGGGATGGGGTGACGGTGTGAACACTGTAAGGTATTTGGGGATGGGGGTGACGGTGTGAACACTGTAGGGTAATTGGGGATGGGGTGACGTTGTGAACACTGTAGGGTTTTTGGGGATGGGGGTGACTGGCTGAACACTGTAGGGTATTTGGGGATGGGGTGACTGGGTGAACACTGTAGGGTATTGGGGATGTGGTGACGGTGTGAACACTAGGGTATTTGGGGATGGGGTGACTGGGGTGAACACTGTAGGGGTATTTGGGGATGGTGTGATTGGGTGAACACTGTAGGGTATTTGGGGATGGTGTGAACACTACGCTATTTGGGGATGGGGTGACTGGGTGAACACTGTAGGGTATTTGGCGATGGGGTGACTGGTTGAACACTGTAGGGTATTTGGCGATGGGGTGACTGGGTGAAGACTGCAGGGTAGTTGGGGATGGTGTGACAGTGTGAACACTGTAGGGTATTTGGGGATGGAGTGACTGGGTGAACACTCTAGGGTATTTGGAGATGGGGTGACTGGGTGAACACTGTAGGGAATTTGGGGATGGTGTGATTGGGTGAACACTGTAGGATATTTGGGGATGGGGTGACTGGGTGAACACTAGGGTATTTGGGGATGGGGTGACTGGGTGAACACTGTAGCGTATTTGGGGACGCGGTGACTGGGTGAACACTGTAGGGTATTTGGGGATGGGGGTGACGGTGTGAACACTGTAAGGTTTTTGGGGATGGGGTGACTGGCTGAACACTGTAGGGTATTTGGGGATGGGGTGACTGGGTGAACACTGTAGGGTATTTGGGGATGTGGTGACGGTGTGAACACTAGGGTATTTGGGGATGGGGTGACTGGATGAACACTGTAGGGTATTTGGGGATGGGGTGACTAGGTGAACACTGTAGGGTATTTGGGGATGGTGTGAAGCTGTGAACACTGTAGGTTATTTGGGGATGGGGAGACTGGGTGAAGACGATAGGGTATTTGGGGATGGTGTTACTGGGTGAACACTGTAGGATATTTGGGGATGGGGTGACAGTGTGAACACGGTAGGGTATTTGGGATGGGGTGACTGGGTGAACACTGTAGGGTATTTGTGGGTGGCGTGACTGGGTGAACACTGTAGGGTATTTGGGGATGGGGTGACGGTGTGAACACTGTAGGGTATTTGGGGATGGTCTGACTGGGTGAACACTGCAGGGTATTTGGGGATGGTGTGACGGTCTGAACACTGTAGGGTATTTGGGGATGGGGGTGATGCTGTGAACACTGTAGGGTATTTGTGGGTGGCGTGACTGGGTGAACACTGTGGGGTATTTGGGGATGGGGTGACGGTGTCAACACGGAAGGGTATTTGGGGATGGGGTGACTGGGTGAACACTGTAGGGTATTTGGGGATGGGGTGACTGGGTGTACACTGTAGGGTATTTGGGTATGGGGGTGACAAGGTGAACACTGTAGGGTATTTGGGGATGGTGTGAACACTACGGTATTTGGGGATGGGGTGACTGGGTGAACACTGTAGGGTATTTGGGGATGGGGGTGACGGTGTGAACACGGTAGGGTATTTGGGGATGCGGTGACTGGGTGAATACTGTAGGGTATTTGGGGATGGTGTGACCGTGTGAACACTGTAGGGTATTTGGGGATGGGGTGACTGGGTGAAAACTAGGGTATTTGGGGATGGTGTGATTGGGTGAGCACTGTGGGGTATTTGGGGATGGGGTGACTGGGTGAACACTGTAGGGTATTTGGGGATGGGGAGACTGGGTGAACACTGTAGGGTATTTGGGGATGGGTGACTGGGTGAACACTGTAGGGTACTTGGGGATAGGGTGACGGTGTGAACACTACGGTATTTGGGGATGGGGTGACGGTGTGAACACTGTAGGGTATTTGGGGATGGGGTGACTGGGTGAACACTGTAGGGTATTTGTGGGTGGCGTGACTGGGTGAACACTGTAGGGTATTTGGGGATGGGGTGACTGGGTGAACACTGTAGGTTATTTGGGGATGGGGTGACGGTGTGAACACTGTAGGGTATTTGGGGATGGGGTGACTGGGTGAACACTTTAGGGTATTTGGGGATGGTGTGATTGGGTGAACACTGTAGGGTATTTGAGGATGGGGAGACTAGGTGAACACTGTAGGGTATTTCGGGATGGGGTGACGGTGTGAACTCTGTAGGGTATTTGGGGATGGGGTGAATGGGTGAACACTGTAGGGTATTTGGGGATGGGGTGACTGGGTGAACACTGTAGGGTATTTGGGGATGGTGTGAACACTACGGTATTTGGGGATGGGGTGACTGGGTGAACACTGTAGGGTATTTGGGGATGGGGTGACTGGGTGAACACTGTAGGTTATTTGGGGATGGTGTGACGGTTTTGAACACTGTAGGGTATTTGGGGATGGTGTGACGGTCTGAACACTGTAGGGTATTTGGGGATGGGGTGATGCTGTGAACACTGTAGGGTATTTGAGGATGGTGTGACGGTGTGAACACGGTAGGGTATTTGTGGGTCGGGTGACAGGGTGAACACTGTAGGGTATTTGGGGATGGGGTGACAGGGTGAACACTGCAGGCTATTTGGGGATGGTGTGACTGGGTGAACACTGTAGGATATTTGGGGATGGGGTGACAGTGTGAACACGGTAGGGTATTTGGGATGGGGTGACTGGGTGAACACTGTAGGGTATTTGTGGGTGGCGTGACTGGGTGAACACTGTAGGGTATTTGGGGATGGGGGTGACGGTGTGAACACTGTAGGGTATTTGGGGATGGTCTGACTGGGTGAACACTGCAGGGTATTTGGGGATGGTGTGATTGGGTGAACACTGTAGGGTATTTGGGGATGGTGTGAACACTACGCTATTTGGCGATGGGGTGACGATGTGAACACTGTAAGGTATTTGGGGATGGGATGACTGGGTGAAGACTGCAGGGTAGTTGGGGATGGTGTGACGGTGTGAACACTGTAGGGTATTTGGGGATGGAGTGACTGGGTGAACACTCTAGGGTATTTGGAGATGGGGTGACTGGGTGAACACTGTAGGGAATTTGGGGATGGTGTGATTGGGTGAACACTGTAGGGTATTTGGGGATGGGGTGACTGGGTGAACACTAGGGTATTTGGGGATGGGGTGACTGGGTGAACACTGTAGCGTATTTGGGGACGCGGTGACTGGGTGAACACTGTAGGGTATTTGGGGATGGGGTGACGGTGTGAACACTGTAAGGTTTTTGGGGATGGGGTGACTGGGTGAACACTGTAGGGTATTTGGGGATGGGGTGACGTTGTGAACACTGTAGGGTTTTTGGGGATGGGGTGACTGGCTGAACACTGTAGGGTATTTGGGGATGGGGTGACTGGGTGAACACTGTAGGGTATTTGGGGATGTGGTGACGGTGTGAACACTAGGGTATTTGGGGATGGGGTGACTGGGTGAACACTGTAGGGTATTTGGGGATGGTGTGATTGGGGTGAACACTGTAGGGTATTTGAGGATGGGGAGACTAGGTGAACACTGTAGGGTATTTCGGGATGGGGTGACGGTGTGAACTCTGTAGGGTATTTGGGGATGGGGTGAATGGGTGAACACTGTAGGGTATTTGGGGATGGGGTGACTGGGTGAACACTGTAGGGTATTTGGGGATGGTGTGAACACTACGGTATTTGGGGATGGGGTGACTTGGTGAACACTGTAGGGTATTTGGGGATGGGGTGACTGGGTGAACACTGTAGGTTATTTGGGGATGGTGTGACGGTTTGAACACTGTAGGGTATTTGGGGATGGTGTGACGGTCTGAACACTGTAGGGTATTTGGGGATGGGGTGATGCTGTGAACACTGTAGGGTATTTGAGGATGGTGTGACGGTGTGAACACGGTAGGGTATTTGTGGGTCGGGTGACAGGGTGAACACTGTAGGGTATTTGGGGATGGGGTGACAGGGTGAACACTGCAGGCTATTTGGGGATGGTGTGACTGGGTGAACACTGTAGGATATTTGGGGATGGGGGTGACAGTGTGAACACGGTAGGGTATTTGGGATGGGGTGACTGGGTGAACACTGTAGGGTATTTGTGGGTGGCGTGACTGGGTGAACACTGTAGGGTATTTGGGGATGGGGTGACGGTGTGAACACTGTAGGGTATTTGGGGATGGTCTGACTGGGTGAACACTGCAGGGTATTTGGGGATGGTGTGATTGGGTGAACACTGTAGGGTATTTGGGGATGGTGTGAACACTACGCTATTTGGCGATGGGGTGACGATGTGAACACTGTAAGGTATTTGGGGATGGGATGACTGGGTGAAGACTGCAGGGTAGTTGGGGATGGTGTGACGGTGTGAACACTGTAGGGTATTTGGGGATGGAGTGACTGGGTGAACACTCTAGGGTATTTGGAGATGGGGTGACTGGGTGAACACTGTAGGGAATTTGGGGATGGTGTGATTGGGTGAACACTGTAGGGTATTTGGGGATGGGGTGACTGGGTGAACACTAGGGTATTTGGGGATGGGGTGACTGGGTGAACACTGTAGCGTATTTGGGGACGCGGTGACTGGGTGAACACTGTAGGGTATTTGGGGATGGGGTGACGGTGTGAACACTGTAAGGTTTTTGGGGATGGGGTGACTGGGTGAACACTGTAGGGTATTTGGGGATGGGGTGACTGGGTGAACACTGTAGGGTATTTGGGGATGTGGTGACGGTGTGAACACTAGGGTATTTGGGGATGGGGTGACTGGGGTGAACACTAGGTTATATGGGGATGGGGTGTCTGGCTGAACACTGCATGGTATTTGGGGATGCTGTGACGGTGTGAACACTGTAGGGTATTTGGGGATGGTGTGATTGGGTGAACACATTAGGGTATTTGGATATGGGGTGACTGCGTGAACACTGCAGGTTATTTGGGGATGTTGTGACAGTGTGAACACTGTTCGCTATTTGGGGATGGTGTGACTGGGTGAACACTGTAGGGGATTTGGGGATGGGTTGACTGGGTGAACACTGTAGGGTATTTCGGGATGGGGGTGACGGTGTGAACACTGTAGGGTATTTGGGGATGGGGTGAATGGGTGAACACTGTAGGGTATTTGGGGATGGGGTGACAGGGTGAACACTGTAGGGTATTTGGGGATGGTGTGAACACTACGGTATTTGGGGATGGGGTGACTGGGTGAACACTGTAGGGTATTTGGGGATGGGGTGACTGGGTGAACACTGTAAGGTATTTGGCGATGGGGTGACGGTGTGAACACGGTAGGGTATTTGGGGATGGGTTGACGGTGTGAACACGGTAGGGTATTTGGGAATGGGGTGACTGGGTGAACACTGTAGGGTTTTTGGGGATGGGGAGACTAGGTGAACACTAGGATATTTGGGGATGGGGTGACTGGGTGAACACTGTAGGGTATTTGGGGATGGGGTGACTGGGTGAACACCGTAGGGTATTTGGGGATGGGGTGATTGGGTGAACACTGTAGGGTATTTGGGGATGGGGTGACTGGGTGAACACTGTAGGGTATTAGGGGATGGTGTGATTGGGTGTACACTGTAGGGTATTTGGGGATGGGGTGACTGGGTGAAGACTGCAGGGTAGTTGGGGATGATGCGACGGTGTGAACACTGTAGGGTATTTGAGGATGGAGTGACTGGGTGAACACTCTCGGGTATTTGGGGATGGTGTGACTGGGTGAACGCTCTAGGGTATTTGGGGATGGTGTGACAGGGTGAAGACTGTAGGGTATTTAGGGATGGGGTGACGGTGTGAACACTGCAGGGTATTTGGGGATGGGGTGACTGGGTGAACACTGTAGGGTATTTGGGGATGGGGTGACTGGGTGAATACTGTAGGGTATTTGGGGATGGTGTGAACAGTACGGTATTTGGGGATGGGGTGACTGGGTGAACACTGTAGGGTATTTGGGGATGGGGTGACTGGGTGAACACTGTAGGGTATTTGGGGATGGTGTGATTGGGTGAACACTGTAGGGTATTTGGGGATGGTGTGAACACTACGCTATTTGGGGATGGGGTGACTGGGTGAACACTGTAGGGTATTTGGGGATGGGGTGACTGGGTGAACACTGTAGGGTATTTGGCGATGGGGTGACGATATGAACACTGTAAGGTATTTGGGGATGGGAATGACTGGGTGAAGACTGCAAGGTAGTTGGCGATGGTGTGACGGTGTGAACACTGTAGGGTATTTGGGGATGGAGTGACTGGGTGAACACTCTAGGGTATTTGGGGATGGGGTGACTGGGTGAACACTGTAGGGTATTTGGGGATGGTGTGATTGGGGTGAACACTGTAGGGTATTTGGGGATGGGGTGACTGGGTGAACACTAGGGTATTTGGGGATGGGGTGACTGGGTGAACACTGTAGCTTATTTGGGGACGCGGTGACCTGGGTGAACACTGTAGGGTATTTGGGGATGGGGTGACGGTGTGAACACTGTAAGGTATTTGGGGATGGGGGTGACGGTGTGAACACTGTAGGGTAATTGGGGGATGGGGTGACGTTGTGAACACTGTAGGGTTTTTGGGGATGGGGTGTGACTGGCTGAACACTGTAGGGTATTTGGGGATGGGGGTGACTGGGTGAACACTGTAGGGTATTTGGGGATGTGGTGACGGTGTGAACACTAGGGTATTTGGGGATGGGGTGACTGGGGTGAACACTGTAGGGTATTTGGGGATGGGGTGACTAGGTGAACACTGTAGGGTATTTGGGGATGGTGTGATTGGGTGAACACTGTAGGGGTATTTGGGGGATGGTGTGAACACTACGCTATTTGGGGATGGGGTGACTGGGTGAACACTGTAGGGGTATTTGGGGATGGGGTGACTGGTTGAACACTGTAGGGTATTTGGCGATGGGGGTGACTGGGTGAAGACTGCAGGGGTAGTTGGGGATAGTGTGACAGTGTGAACACTGTAGGGTATTTGGGGATGGAGTGACTGGGTGAACACTCTAGGGTATTTGGAGATGGGGTGACGGGGTGAACACTGTAGGGAATTTGGGGATGGTGTGATTGGGTGAACACTGTAGGGTATTTGGGGATGGGGTGACTGGGTGAACACTAGGTATTTGGGGATGGGGTGACTGGGAGTGAACACTGTAGCGTATTTGGGGACAGCGGTGACAGGGTGAACACTGTAGGGTATTTGGGGATGGGGTGACGGTGTGAACACTGTAAGGTTTTTGGGGATGGGGTGACTGGCTGAACACTGTAGGGTATTTGGGGATGGGGTGACTGGGTGAACACTGTAGGGTATTTGGGGATGTGGTGACGGGTGTGAACACTAGGGTATTTGGGGATGGGGTGACTGGGTGAACACTGTAGGGTATTTGGGGATGGGGTGACTAGGTGAACACTGTAGGGTATTTGGGGATGGTGTGAAGCTGTGAACACTGTAGGTTATTTGGGGATGGGGAGACTGGGTGAAGACGATAGGGTATTTGGGGATGGTGTTACTGGGTGAACACTGTAGGATATTTGGGGATGGGGGTGACAGTGTGAACACGGGTAGGGTATTTGGGATGGGGTGACTGGGGTGAACACTGTAGGGTATTTGTGGGGTGGCGTGACTGGGTGAACACTGTAGGGTATTTGGGGATGGGGGGTGACGGTGTGAACACTGTAGGGTATTTGGGGATGGTCTGACTGGGTGAACACTGCAGGGTATTTGGGGATGGTGTGACGGTCTGAACACTGTAGGGTATTTGGGGATGGGGTGATGCTGTGAACACTGTAGGGGTATTTGTGGGTGGCGTGACTGGGTGAACTCTGTGGGGTATTTTGGGGATGGGGGTGACGGTGTCAACACGGAAGGGTATTTGGGGATGGGGTGACTGGGTGAACACTGTAGGGTATTTGGGGATGGGGTGAACTGGGTGTACACTGTAGGGTATTTGGGTATGGGGGTGACAAGGTGAACACTGTAGGGTATTTGGGGATGGTGTGAACACTACGGTATTTGGGGATGGGGTGACTGGGGTGAACACTGTAGGGTATTTGGGGATTGGGGTGACGGTGTGAACACGGGTAGGGTATTTGGGGATGCGGTGACTGGGTGAATACTGTAGGGTATTTGGGGATGGTGTGACCGTAGTGAACACTGTAGGGTATTTGGGGATGGGGTGACTGGGTGAAAACTAGGGTATTTGGGGATGGTGTGATTGGAGTGAGCACTGTGGGGTATTTGGGGATGGGGTGACTGGGTGAACACTGTAGGGTATTTTGGGGATGGGGAGACTGGGGTGAACACTGTAGGGTATTTGGGGGATGGGTGACTGGGTGAACACTGTAGGGTAACTTGGGGATAGGGTGACGGTTGTGAACACTACGGTATTTGGGGATGGGGTGACGGTGGTGAACACTGTAGGGTATTTGGGGATGGGGTGACTGGGGTGAACACTGTAGGGTATTTGTGGGGTGGCGTGACTGGGGTGAACACTGTAGGGTATTTGGGGATGGGGTGACTGGGTGAACACTGTAGGTTATTTGGGGATGGGGTGACGGTGTGAACACTGTAGGGTATTTGGGGATGGGGTGACTGGGTGAACACTGTAGGGTATTTGGGGATGGTGTGATTGGGTGAACACTGTAGGGTATTTGAGGATGGGGAGACTAGGGTGAACACTGTAGGGTATTTCGGGATGGGGGTGACGGGTGTGAACTCTGTAGGGGTATTTGGGGGATGGGGTGAATGGGTGAACACTGTAGGGTATTTGGGGATGGGGTGACTGGGTGAACACTGTAGGGTATTTGGGGATGGTGTGAACACTACGGGTATTGGGGATGGGGGTGACTGGGGTGAACACTGTAGGGTATTTGGGGATGGGGGTGACTGGGTGAACACTGTAGGTTATTTGGGGATGGTGTGACGGTTTGAACACTGTAGGGTATTTGGGGATGGTGTGACGGTCTGAACACTGTAGGGTATTTGGGGGATGGGGTGATGCTGTGAACACTGTAGGGTATTTGAGGATGGTGTGTGACGGTGTGAACCGGTAGGGTATTTGTGGGTCGGGTGACAGGGTGAACACTGTAGGGTATTTGGGGATGGGGTGACAGGGTGAACACTGCAGGCTATTTGGGGATGGTGTGACTGGGTGAATACTGTAGAGGTATTTGGGGATGGGGTTGACTGGGGTGAACACTGTAGGGTATTTGGGGATGGGGGTGACAGGGGTGAACACCTGCAGGGTATTTGGGGATGGGGTGACAGGGTGAACACTGCAGGGTATTTGGGGATGGGGTGACAGGGTGAACACTGCAGGGTATTTGGGGATGGGGTGACTGGGTGAACACTGTAGGTTATTTGGGGATGGGGTGACTGGGTGAACGCTGTAGGGTATTTGGGGATGGGGTGACTGGAGTGAACACTGTAGGGTATTTGGGGATGGGGTGACTGGGTGAACACTGTAGTGTATTTGGGGGATGGGGTGACTGGGTGAACACTGTAGGGTGCTCCATGTCCTGTGGGTGTTTTGTGTTACTCGCAGAGGATGAGAAGCAGCAGGAGGGCGATGATGATGAGTGTTTCTGTCCAGGATCATTGATGAAAACTACAGCATACACAATCACACACCCAGGTAAGCAACAAGGCCTGGGTGAGGGAGATTCCGCGGTCGGAGAGGGTCAGCGCTGAGGGAGCGCCGCACTGTCGGAGGGTCAGTACTGAGGGAGTCGGAGGGTCAGTACTGAGGGAGTGCCGCACTGTCGGAGGGTCAGTGCTGAGGGAGTGCCGCACTGTCGGAGGGTCAGTGCTGAGGGAGCGCCGCACTGTCGGGAGGGTCAGTGCTGAGGGAGAGCCGCACTGTCGGAGGGGTCAGTGCTGAGGGGAGTGCCGCACTGTCGGAGGGTCAGCGCTGAGGGGAGCGCCGCACTGTCGGAGGGTCAGTGCTGACGGAGCGCCGCACTGTTGGAGTGTCCAGTGCTGAGGGAGTGCTGCACTGTCGGAGGGTCAGTAGTGAGGGAGCGCTACACTGAAGGGGTGGATTCATTGGCTGAAAAGCATTTTTGGGGTTTGCTGAAGTGATGACAGATGTGTTAAGTGTTTTATTGATGTGTGCTGTTTGTGAAATGTTACGGGAGTATTGTCTTTGACAGGGAGAAGACATTAATCTTTTACTGTTTCCAGTTGCTGGGGGCCATCGAAACAGAATATGTACATGTTCCAGTCTCAGGGCACCATTCTCAATGAGATCATTGACTGCTTCTTCGAGGTAATGTGGGTCAAGGACCCAAACTGTGTCGAATGAAAGTCCCTCTCTCTCTGCTGCCCTGGGGGCGCATGTGTTAGGGTGGTGGGGGGGTAGTAATCACACTCGGCACATCCACCCCCCCGCGCCCGCTCCCCCCACCCCCCCCAACCAACGACCTGGTCCACATTGAGTATGCAAGAGCAGATGGTCTTCGGCTGGGCACTGGCAGAAGGCTCAGTGTGATGCAACCCATTGTCGATCAGCCGAAGAAACCGGGCGAGGGGCTCGGTGCGATGCTCCCTGTTGTACGCAATCCGGGGGATAGCGAGGGGATTCGGTGTGATGCTCTCCGTTGTTGATCAGCTGAGGAACCGAGAGAGGGCTCGGTGCGATGTCCACCGATGTCGATCGGCCACCGTGGTTGCACAGGCGGGGAGCGGAGAGAGGGTGCAGAGCGATGCAAAGCGTGGTTGATCAGCCAAGGTACGAGGAGTGAGCTTGGTGTGGTGCACGCCACACCATCATCAGCCCGGGGGGGGGGGGGGGGGTGGGGGTGGGGGCACTGGGAGGACGGAGGACTCAGTGCGATGCACACCACAGCTGATGATCCGAGGGGAGTGGGTTAAGCGAGGTCTCAATTTTAATGACCATCTTGGCTGGTCATTTTGCAATAAGCATTCAGGAAGCTAAGAGTGCAGAGGGGAGGGGTGAGGAGGGGTGAGGAGGGGGTGAGGAGGGCGTACGGTGTTGGGGGGCGGTGGAGAGAATGGCCGGTGTATTTGAGCAGAGGGAGTGACCCATTTTCTTTGTTCTTGCCCCAGGTCACCCCTCCGAACAACATTCAGAAACAGAAGGCTAAAGAAAAGGAGCACAGCTCCAGCCACTCCCACTCCCCCCACCCACACCCAGTCCGCCACCCACACCCACACCCACTCCCCCCACCCACACCCACACCCACTCCGCCAAGCACACACAGCTGGAGTGGGGGCTGGTGGCAGGGCCGGTGAGAGCGGGTCTCTGGGGGAACGGCCGGCTGGTGTTTCCAGACCCTGACTGTATTTAACCTGCAATAAAGAGAACCCCCCTCGTCTCAGAGTGACTCCATCTCAACTCAACTCTCAGCACAGGAAACAGATCCCTCCGCCCCCTCACTCCGCCCCCTCACTCTGCCCCCTCCCCCTCCGCCCCCCCTCCCTCCGCCCCCCCCTCATTCTGCCCCCCTCCCTCCGCCCCCTCACTCTGCCCCCTCCGTCCGCCCCCCTCCTCCGCCCCCTCCCTCTGCCCCCTCACTCTGCCCCCCTCCCCTCCACCCCCTCACTCCGCCCCCTCCCTCCACCCCCCTCACTCTGCCCCCTCCCTCCGCTCCCTCACTCCGCCCCCTCCCCTCCACCCCCCCCTCATTCTGCCCCCCTCCCTCCGCCCCCCCTCATTCTGCCCCCCTCCCTCCACCCCCTCACTCTGCCCCCCCCTCATTCTGCCCCCTCCCTCTGCCCCCTCCATCCGCCCCCCTTGCTCCACCCCCCTCGCTGCACACCCTCCCTCCACCCCCCTCACTCCGCCCCCAACCCTCCACCCCCTCCTACCTCTGCCCCCACCCTCCACTCCCCCTCCCTCTACCCCCCACCCACCACCACCGCACCTCCCCAATCAACTAATCCTATATCATCCTGGGACCCTGTCCCCTTAGTCTTTCCCCCCTCTCCCCTCGCTCACTCTGTCCCCTCTCCCCTCGCTCACGTCTCCCCTCGCTCACCTCTGTCCCTCTCCCCTCGCTCACTCTGTCCCTCTCCCCTCGCTCATTCTGTCCCTCTCCCCTTCACTCCCTCTCCCCTCGCTCACTCCTCTCCCCTCTCCCCCCTCGCTCACTCTCCCCCTCTTCCCCTCGCTCACTCTCCCCTCGCTCACACTCCTCCCCTCGCTCACCCCTCCCCCTCTCCCCCTCGCTCACTCTCCACCCCCTCTCCCCTCGCTCACCCTCCCCCCTCTCTCCTCTCCCCCTCGCTCACTCTCTCCCCCTCTCTCTTCCCCTCGCTCACTCTCTCCCCCTCTCTCCTCTCCCCTCGCTCACTCTCTCCCCCCTCTCTCCTCTCCCCTCGCTCACTCTCTCCCCCTCTCTCCTCTCCCCTCGCTCACTCTCTCCCCCTCTCTCCTCTCCCCTCGCTCACTCTCTCCCCCTCTCTCCTCTCCCCCTCTCCCCTCGCTCACTCTCCCCCCTCTCCCCTCGCTCACTCTCCCCCTCTCCCCTCGCTCACTCTCCACTCTCCCCCTCTCCCCCTCGCTCACTCTCCCCTTCTCCCCTCGCTCACTCTCCCCCTTCTCCCCTCGCTCACTCTCCCACCTCTCCCCTCGCTCACTCTCCCCCCCTCTCCCCTCGCTCACTCTCCCCCCTCTCCCCTCGCTCACTCTCCCCCCTCTCCCCTCGCTCACTCTCCCCCTCTCCCCTCGCTCACTCTCCCCCTCTCCCCCTCGCTCACTCTCCCCCTCTCCCCTCGCTCACTCTCCCCCCTCTCCCCTCGCTCACTTCTCCCCCTCTCCCCTCGCTCACTCTCCCCCTCTCCCCTCGCTCACTCTCCCCCCCTCTCCCCTCGCTCACTCTCCCCCCTCTCCCCCTCCGCTCACTCTCCCCCTCTCCCCTCGCTCACTCTCCCCCTCTCCCCTCGCTCACTCTCCCCCTCTCCCCTCGCTCACTCTCCCCCTCTCCCCTCGCTCACTCTCCCCCTCTCCCCTCGCTCACTCTCCCCCTCTCCCCTCGCTCACTCTCCCCCTCTCCCTCGCTCACTCTCCCCTCTCCCCCTCGCTCACTCTCCCCCTCTCCCCTCGCTCACTCTCCCCCTCTCCCCTCGCTCACTCTCCCCCTCTCCCCTCGCTCACTCTCCCCCTCTCCCCTCGCTCACTCTCCCCCTCTCCCCTCGCTCACTCTCCCCCCTCTCCCCTCGCTCACTCTCCCCCTCCTCCCCTCGCTCACTTCCCCCTCTCCCCTCGCTCACTCTCCCCCTCTCCCCTCAGACACTTTCCTGAGGACCCAGCTCTCTCTGATCAACATTACACAAGGGGAGACGGTGGTGTAGTTGTCATGTCACTGGGCTAGAGACCCAGAGGCCCGGGTTAATGCTCTGGGGAACAGGGGTTCAAAATCCCACCCAAGGGCAGCCGGTGGAATGTAAATTCAGTTAATAAACCTGGAATTGAAAACTAGTCTCAGTGACGGTGACCACGAAACTATCAGCGATTGTCGGAAAGACCCATCTGGGTCACTGATGTCCCCTTTAGGGAGGGAAATCTGCCCTCCTTACCCGGTCTGGGCCCACATGTGACCCACAGCCAAGTGGTTGACTCTTGGCCGAGCGAGACACTCAGTTCAAGGGGTAATTAGGGGTGGGCAACAAACGCTGGCCTAGTCCAGTGACCCCCCCCACATCCCACGACAGGTTAAAAGAAACCCAGGCTGGTGAAGGAGGTTTCACGTTATAATCATTAGTCATAATCATCATAATCACCGGCAACCGTCCTGTTAAAAATAAAGCACTTCCAAATCGAGACGTGATTCACCTTCCTTCTGACAGACAAGCAACTTCACCTCCCCGAGTAGTTCCTGTAACACTCGAAAACCCAACACCTCCACCGGGTATTCTCGTCCTCCACAGCCTCATGAGCAGATTCACACTCGATCCACGTGTCCCAGGGATTCCCCAGCTTAACACACCTCGATAATCCGGAAAGGGAATTCCTTCCCAACCACCTGGTGTGGAATGGACAGCTACCCCCAGCTCTTGCCCCCTCGTCCCCACCTCCTCACCTCCCCCTCCCCCCCACCCTCTCACCTCCCCCTCCCCCCACCTCTCACCCCCACCCTCTCACCTCCCCCCTCCCCCCACCTCTCACCTCCCCCCTCCCCCCCACCTCTCACCTCCCCCTCCCCCCACCTCTCACCTCCCCCTCCCCCCCACCTCTCACCCCCCACCTCTCACCTCCCCCTCCCCCCACCTCTCACCTCCTCATTCCACCTCTCGCCTCCCCCTCCCCTCACCTCCCCCCTCCCCCACCTCTCGCCTCCTCGTCCCTCCTCTCGCCTCCTTGTCCCCCCTCCCTCTTCATCCCTCCTCTCGCCTCCCCCTCCCCTCCTCTCCCTCCCCTCCTCTCCCTCCCCTCCTCTCCCTCCCCTCCTCTCCTCCTCTCCCTCCCCTCCTCTCTCCTTTCCCTCCCCTCCCTCCCCCTCCTCTCGCCTCCTCTCGCCTCCCCTCCCCTCCTCTCGCCTCCCCCCCTCCCCGCCTCCCCCCCTCCCCTCCTCATTCCTCCTCTTGCCTCCCCCTCCCTCCTCTCACCACCGCCTCCCCTCCTCTCGCCACCCCCCCTCCCCTCCTCTCGCCTCCCCCCTCCCCTCCTCTCGCCCACCCCCCCTCCCCTCCTCTCGCCTCCCCCCTCCCCCTCCTCTCAGCCTCCCCCCTCCCCTCTCCTCCTCTCGCCTCCCCCATCCCCTCCTCTCGCCTCCTCTCCCCTCCTCTCGCCTCCCCCCTCTCCTCCTCTCGCCTCCCCCTCTCCTCACTGACCCGCCCCGGTTTCTCAGAGTGCGCTCGCCTCTTTGCTGATTCGACCATCCTGCCAGTGGAGGCACCTTGAGGTTCTGCAGGGACTGGACGCAGTCAATCGCCAGTCCAACTCCCGAAGACAGAAGGCAGGAGCAGTCTACTGTAAGCTGTGGATCCAATCCAACCCAGCGAGAGTGAGGGTGGGGGGGTTGGTGGACGCAGCCACGTCCTTGTCTGAAATCAGAATCATTCCTTGTAAAGATCCACTTTGTGTTATTGTTCCAACCCCCTCCCTCCACGTTCGATCGCTGCCCGACCTGTATCTTTACCCCATCCACCCGCCTCGGTTCCATAACCCTTAACCCCCCTCACCCAACAAAAATCCATCATCTCAGTTCTGACATTTTTATAATGACCCCCCCCCCGCCCCCACAAGCCTCGACAGCTCTTGGAGGGAGAGAGTTCCGGATTTCCACTCCCCTCGGTGTGAAGAGGTGCTTCCTGACGTCACCCCTGAACGGCCTGGGTCAAACGTTAAGGTTCTGCCCCCCTTGTTCTGGACCCCCTGTCCCACCACCCGAGAGGAAATAGTTTCTATCGACCCAACTGAATCCTTTACTCATCTTAAACCCCTCGATTAGATCCCCCCATTAACCTTCTACACTCGAGGGAATACAAGCCCAGCCTGTGTGACCCACCCTCGTAATTTAACCCCTTCAGCCCCGGGACCATGCTGGTGAAACCCCTCCCAAGGTTAGTGAGCCTGCGTCAGTCGTGACTCAGTGCACAGCTCAGTGGTGACTCTCACCTCGGAATCAGTATGTTTGTGAGACCGGACACACTCCAGAAATTTGAAAATAAAATCCGGAGGGTCAGTGCTGAGGGAGCGCCGCACTGTCGGAGGGTCTGTACTGAGGGAGCGCCGCACTGTCGGAGGGTCAGTGCTGAGGGAGCGCCGCACTGTCGGAGGGTCAGTGCTGAGGGAGCGCCGCACTGTCGGAGGGTCAGTGCTGAGGGAGCGCCGCACTGTCGGAGGGTCAGTGCTGAGGGAGGCGCCGCACTGTCGGAGGGGTCAGTGCTGAGGGAGCGCCGCACTGTCGGAGGGTCAGTGCTGAGGGAGCGCCGCACTGTCGGAGGGTCAGTGCTGAGGGAGCGCCGCACTGTCGGAGGGTCAGTGCTGAGGGAGCGCCGCACTGTCGGAGGGTCAGTGCTGAGGGAGCGCCGCACTGTCGGAGGGTCTGCACTGAGGGAGCGCCGCACTGTCGGAGGGTCATGCGCTGAGGGAGCGCCGCACTGTCGGAGGGTCAGCGCTTGAGGGGAGCGCCGCACTGTCGGAGGGTCAGCGCTGAGGGAGCGCCGCACTGTCGGAGGGGTCAGCGCTGAGGGAGCGCCGCACTGTCGGAGGGTCAGCGCTGAGGGAGCGCCGCACTGTCGGAGGGTCAGCGCTGAGGGAGCGCCGCACTGTCGGAGGGTCAGCGCTGAGGGGAGCGCCGCACTGTCGGAGGGTCAGCGCTGAGGGAGCGCCGCACTGTCGGAGGGTCAGCGCTGAGGGAGCGCCGCACTGTCGGAGGGTCAGCGCTGAGGGAGCGCCGCACTGTCGGAGGGTCAGCGCTGAGGGAGCGCCGCACTGTCGGAGGGTCAGTTGCTGAGGGAGCGCCGCACTGTCGGAGGGTCAGTGCTGAGGGAGCGCCGCACTGTCGGAGGGTCAGTGCTGAGGGAGCGCCGCAGTGTCGGAGGGGTCAGTAACAGAGGGAGCGCCGCACTGTCGGAGGGTCAGTACTAAGGGAGCGCCACACTGTCGGAGGGTCAGTACTGAGGGAGCGCCGCACTGTCGGAGGTTTAGTACTGAGGGAGCGCCGCATTGTCGGGAGGGTCAGTGCTGAGGGAGCGCCGCACTGTCGGAGGGTCAGCGCAGAGGGAGCGCCGCACTGTCGGAGGGTCAGCGCTGAGGGGAGCGCCGCACTGTCGGAGGGTCAGCGCTGAGGGAGCGCCGCACTGTCGGAGGGTCAGTGCTGAGGGAGCGCCGCACTGTCGGAGGGTCAGTGCTGAGGGAGCGCCGCACTGTCGGAGGGTCAGTACTGAGGGGTGCGCCGCACTGTCGGAGGGTCAGTGCTGAGGGAGCGCCGCACTGTCGGAGGGTCAGTGCTGAGGGAGCGCCGCACTGTCGGAGGGTCAGTGCTGAGGGAGCGCCGCAGTGTCGGAGGGTCAGTACAGAGGGAGCGCCGCACTGTCGGAGGGTCAGTACTAAGGGAGCGCCGCACTGTCGGAGGGTCAGTGCTGAGGGAGCGCCGCACTGTCGGAGGGTCAGTACTGAGGGAGCGCCGCACTGTCGGGGGGTCAGCACTGAGGGGAGCGCCGCACTGTCGGAGGTGCTGTCTTTCAGGATGAGACATTAAACCGAGGGCCCCCGTCTGCCCTCTCGGGTGGGGGTAAAAGATCCCACGGCCACTATTGGGAGAAGAGCAGGGGGGAGCTCTCCCCCGCTGTCCTGGGGCCGATATTTATCCCTCACCCAACATCACTAAAAACAGGTGATCTGGGTCATTATCACATTGCTGTTTGTGGGATCTTGCTGTGCGTCAATGGGCTGCTGAGTTTCCTACATTACAACAGTGAGTGCACTTCAATAAAAAATCCTTCCTTGTCTGTGAAACACTCTGGGACGTCCCGAGGGGGGTGACAGGAGCTGGAGAGATGGGGACGTCCCCGAGGGGGGTGACAGGAGCTGGAGAGATGGTGGGGGTCTTTCTCTTCATCACGAACAATGCTCAAAACCACAGCCTGTCCTCCCATTTTAACCCCTGCAGTCCCTGAGATTGTCCGGGTGAATCTTTTACTGGCTCCATCCACCTCCCCCGGGCCCCCACCACCCTACCCCCTACCCCCGAGGCTCCTGCCCGCCACTCTGCCCCTTACCTGTCGCGTTGCCTGCTGGGGTTGGCGCTCAGACCCGGCGGGGGTGGGTGGGCTCGGTCAGAACAGGCTGGTGGGCCCATGGGCTGGCAGAGGCCTGAACTGGAAGGTAACCCCCATCGCCGGGCAGCGAGGAGGGGACCAGGGGGCAGAGCCAGGCCAGGTACCAGCGCTGCCCCAGCAGCTCGGTCACGTTCCTGCGCCAGCCAAGGTTGTACAGCCCGTGTCGTCCTGCGCTCCACTCCAGGGTGGTCTGTCCGTGCCACAGCAGCTGCAAGTGGAAGAGCAGGAAGGCGGAGACGAAGAGGAATCCCACCACGCAGGTGTCAGCCACAAAGGCAAACCAGAAGGCGCTGACACTCACTTGACCTGTCCCGAGCAGGAGAGGAGAAAGAGTTAGCTCACTAAGAACAACGTCAAATACCTTACACCACGTAACAGAAACGGCACAGACACTGTGTTAAACCTCTCGACACAGAGTCTCACTATTGCGCTTTTATAAATTTTATACACCTGGTTAGACCCCGCTCGGAGTTGCCGCGCACAGTCCCAGTCTCTGTATCCCACACTCGGAGTTACCGTGCACAGTCCCTGTCTCTGTATCCACACTCGGAGTTACCGTGCACAGTCCCGGTCTCTCTATCCCACACTCGGAGTTACCGTGCACAGTCCCGGTCTCTCTATCCCACACTCGGAGTTACCGTGCACAGTCCCGGTCTCTCTATCCCACACTCGGAGTTACCGTGCACAGTCCCCGGTTTCTCTATCCCACACTCGGAGTTACCGTGCACAGTCCCCGGTCTCCGTATCCCACACTCGGAGTTACCGTGCACAGTCCCGGTCTCTCTATCCCACACTCGGAGTTACCGCGCACAGTCCCGGTCTCTCTATCCCACACTCGGAGTTACCCCCGCGCACAAGTCCCGGTCTCTCTATCCCACACTCGGAGTTACCGCGCACAGTCCCGGTCTCTCTATCCCACACTCGGAGTTACCGCGCACAGTCCCGGTCTCTCTATCCCACACTCGGAGTTACCCCGCGCACAGTCCCCGGTCTCTCTATCCCACACTCGGAGTTACCGCGCACAGTCCCGGTCTCTCTATCCCACACTCGGAGTTACCGTGCACAGTCCCCGGTCTCTCTATCCCACACTGGGAGTTACCGTGCACAGTCCCGGTCTCCGTATCCCACACTCGGAGTTACC
>JANJGN010000037.1:15347345-15547345 GCA_026770705.1 Isurus oxyrinchus
TGCCTCACTCTCTCAGGAGAAAGCAGCGACTATACAGCGACTGCCATAATGGGAGTTTAGCGAACAAGTGCAAGATGCTATTGCTAAAGCTTCTTAGCTGTGTTTCACCTTAGCGACCCTTGTAAGCAGCTTGTATTTAAACCACTGCTTTTGTTGAAGGGTTTATTGTGTTATGAAGGGCAGTGGGGAAGAACAGGGGGAGGCCATTCAGCCCCTCAAGCTTGTTCTGCCATCCAATGAGATCATGGCTGATCTGTGAGCTAACTGCACGTTCCCACCTTTACCCCATATCCCTTAATATCTTTGGTTAAGAGAAATCTATCGCTCTCAGATTTAAAATTAATTAATCCGGCATCGATTGCCATTTGCGGAGGAGAGTTTCCAAACTACTCCCCACCCTTTGGAAGTGTTTACTAATCTCATTCCTGAAAGGCCTGGCTCTCATTTTTAGACTCTGCCCCCTAGTCCGAGACTCCCTGACCAGCGAGAATAGTTTCTCGCTCTCTGTTCCCCTTAATCTCTTGAAAACCTTAATCTTCAGAATTCCAGAAACACAACCTCAGTTTGTGTGATCATTCCTTATAGTTTAACCCTTGGAGTCCCGGTATTATTCTGATGAATCTACACCGTGCTCCACCCAAAGTCAGTATGTCCTTCCTAAGGTGGGTGTGGTGCCCAGAGCTGCTCCCAGTGACTCCAGGTGTGGTCTAACCAGGGCTTTGTACACCTGAAGCACGTCTTCTACCCCCTTGTGTTCCAAGCCTCTGGATATAAAGGCTAGAATTCCATGAGCCTTTTGGATGATTTTCTGTATCTGTCGATGGCATTTTAAAGATCTCTTTACCACCCCCCACCAAGTCTCTTTGGACTTCCACTGTTTCTAGCTTCTCACCATTTGGAAAGCCCTCTGTTCTACCCTCTTTAAGTCCAAACTGGATGACTTCACATTTGCCTTTGTTGAGATCCAGTTTCTCCCATTCACCTATTCTAACAATAACTCCTCTTGTAATGTTTGGCTTTCAGCTGCAACTGCTTGAGAGAGAGAGTGCGATTTCTTCACCTCTCCTCGGAGCGCTGCCTCCTGCTGGACACGGTACCTGCCTCCTGAGAGCCAGCTTTGCATGACTGCCAGTGAGCACATTGACACTGGTGGGGGGGGGGGGGGGGGGGGGGGGGGGGGGGCGGCGGTGGGGTGAGGGCAGAGGTAGTTTCTTCATACGATCCTGGCTGACCTTGGGCTACAACTCCACTTTCCCGCCTGCTTCCCACATCCCTTCATTCCCCAAGACCCCAAAACTCTGTCTATCTCGCAGCCTTAAACTTATTCAACGATGGAGCATCCACAATCCTCTGGGATAGAGAATTCCAAAGATTCACAACCCTCTGAGTGAAGTAATTTTTCCTCATCACAGCCCCTTATCCTGAGACTGGGCCTCCGTGTTTTAGATTCCCCTGACCAGTGGAAACAATCTCTCGGTGTCCACCCTGTCACAACCCCTTCAGAATCTTGTAGGTTTCAGTGAGATCCCCTCTCATTCTTCTAAACTCCAGAGAATATAGACCCAATTTACTCAGCCTCTCATCATTGGACAACTCCCCTCATCCCAGTGACCAATCGAGTGAACCTTCGCTGTACTGCCTCCAATGCAAAGTGCCTCCTTTCCTAAATGTGGAGACCAACGCTGTACATGGGAGTAATTGAGGAGTAATATGTTTTTTACCCGGGGGGTGGTGGGGATCTGGAGCTCAGCGCCTCAGCAGGCAGTAAAGGCAGAAACCCTCATCATGTGTTTTAAAAAATATATATACGTATAATTTGGATGTGCACTTGACAGGGTTATGGGACAAGAGCCTGGATTGCTTTTCAGTCGGCCGACACTGATATGGTGGACCAAATGGTGGTCTCCTGTGCCATAAACGTTCCTCGAGTCTGAGGTGCAAACGAGTGGTCGGGCGGGATCCCTTATGGACCTATGGCCTGTTGGCCGGGGCAGGAGCTGGGAAGCCTCCGCGCCTCTTACTCGCCACTCCTTAAACCAGGCCTTGCAACACTGGTCCTGGCTGTCTCGCACTTCCTCCTCCTCCTCCTTCCCGGCTCTTCCAAAACTGCGCAATTCTGTACTTTCCTCATCAAACCACAGCTAGGAGTTTAGTCACCGGCCTGCTCGCTTCTCCTCTCGTTATCACCATGCCTTCATCGGGATTTCTCAATTGCATTTTTGAAACAGAAAGCTGTTTTCCTGTTTTGGGTTCAGCCCTGATGAGGACCTGTCGTTCCAGGGTGCCGCTGTCATTCTGCCCTGGAGCGCGTTGCCCTGAACCCAGTTTGAGCTTCAGCGGCTATTGTTTCGAAACCGTGGCCTGCCTTGTGACGTCTCCTCTCCAATCGAGATCCCGAGCTGTAATGGAGGCACTCTCTCTCTCTCTCTCTCTCTCTCTCTCTCTCCCCCCTACTCCTGTAAGATGCTCCTCAAAACCCACTTCTTTGACCGAGCTTTCAGTCACCCGTCCCTAATATCGCCTTTTATCTGATCCGTGCCCCTGCTGTGGGCTTTCTCATGTTAAAGATGCTATACAAATGCACGTTGCCATGTGTGTGGTGGGAAGGGTAGAGCTTATCAACTGCACACCCTACTGTGCCTCCTGTTTCTTTCAAACTGTTTGGAGGGGGGCCAGCTGAGTGCCACAACAGGGTTGGGGGGGGGGGACTGCTGGATGCAGACTTGATGCCAATGGGCATTGGGGGCAAACGGTTGGCAGTATTGCCCTGGATCGTGAGATGCAGAAGCCTCTGCGAGTAAGACTTTGTGTCTGTCTCTCTCTCTCTCTCTCTCAATGTGGAGTGTTAGCAGAAGAGAGCAAAAATTTGTGTGTGGATCTCCCAGATTTAAAACAAACACTCTTATCCAGTGGGTTAATCTTGAACACGCAATGACATTTTAATCAGGGGAGTTCCGTATCCCAAACTAAATACGGGAAACTGAGATGTTGGCTGAAAACAATCTCACAGGTCGCCTCGTATCTCATCTCGCAATGTAAGAAAACTGCTTTGTCACTCTCTCTTCCTCCTTTTCCATTTGTGGTCAGGGAGTTTTCAGCGTTTGCGGTCACACAAGACGGGAGGCTGAGCAAACATTCTGCTTCAAGGAGGCGGGTCTGCAGATTGTGTTCATCCACCTGGAGCAATTTATTGCTCAAGCTATAGGCTCTATTGCTCAGCTGTGCCCCACTCCCCCTGCAGCCCCACCATGAGATCGGGAAGGAAGCAGGTTTCCACATTGCAGAATTCCCCTCCTGTTTAAACTCCTTCCCCATCCACACAATACTGGGTTTATCCCAGCTTTTTCTATTCACTCTCTCCTCCACACACTCTCTCCACCACACACTCTCTCCTCCACACACTCTCCCCTCCACACACTCTCCCCTCCACACACTCTCCCCTCCACACACTCTCTCCCCTCCACACACTCCCTCCCCTCCACACACTCCCTCCCCTCCACACACTCTCTCCCTCTCTCTCCACACACTCTCTCCCTCTCTCTCCACACACTCTCTCCCTCTCTCTCCACACACTCTCTCCCTCTCTCTCCACACACTCTCTCCCTCTCTCTCCACACACTCTCTCCCTCTCTCTCCACACACTCTCTCCCTCTCTCTCCACACACTCTCTCCCTCTCTCTCCACACACTCTCTCCCTCTCTCTCCACACACTCTCTCCCTCTCTCTCCACACACTCTCTCCCTCTCTCTCCACACACTCTCTCCCTCTCTCTCCACACACTCTCTCCCTCTCTCTCCACACACTCTCTCCCTCTCTCTCCACACACTCTCTCCCTCTCTCTCCACACACTCTCTCCTAGGTAGTTTTACCATAGGACTAACTCTCACAGACATAACCCTTGGCTCAAAGGGCCCAAGTTGAGATGGTAGAAGCTATTGCCATGGGCAGCACTCTCACCTCAGAGTCAGAAGGGGTTCAAGCCCTGCTCCAGGGAGTCAAGCACAGAATCCAGACCAGCACTCCGAGCACCAGCCCTGGTTTTTGGATGAGACATTAAACCGAGGCCCCGTCTGCCCTCTCAGTTGGGTGTAAAAGATCCCACGGCCGCTATTGGAAGAGGAACAGGGGGGAGTTCTCCCCGGTGTCCTGGGGCCGATATTTATCCCTTAACCAACATCACTAAAAACAGATGACCTGGATCATTATTGCATTGCTATTTGTGGGAGCTTACTGTGCGCAAATTAGCTACCACGTCTGCTACATTACAACAGGGACCACATTTCGAAGACACTTAATTGGCTGTAAAGTGCTTTGGGGCATCCTGAGGTGGCAAAAGGCACTACAGAAATGTAAACTCCTTTCTAAATGTCTTTAGTGAGCATTGGGGTGTTGTGGGACCCTGGTTGCAGCTCCTCCTCTGGGTTTTGTGCCCATCTCCCTGGACCAGGGGCCCCAAGTGAGAATGGTTCTAACCAGGAGCTCTGAGCAACAAAGCTATCTTTCCCATTGGGGGTATGAGGGGGTGGTTAGAGTGACAGGACCCTAGTCAAACCCATTGAGCTATCAGAAATTGGAGATAAGGTAATTAAACCGCAATCTGGTTGCTAGCGCCACACCCGATGACTGTGAGAGTTTGAAATGCTGTAATCTGAAGGCTGACACAGGGCGATATGAGACCTATCTCAAACCTTCAGTTCTTATTTTCTGCTGCACCCTCCCTCGACCTGCTCTGATTATTGCCTAACTCTGAGCATGGACCTCGCCATGCCTCTCATTAACTTCCTCGCTGCCGGTGCAACCCCGTCTGTGTTCCCTCTCCTTCCCCCTCCCCCAACACGCCTTGGGAGGAGGCCATTCGGCCTAGCGAGCCCATGCTGGCTCTCTGCACACGCCGTTCCAGTCCGTCCCATTCCCCACCCCCCCACTCCATTCCCGTATCCCTGCAAGTTTATTTCCCTTGAGAGCCCACCCAATTTCCTTTAGAAACCGTCCATCGTCTCCGCTTCCACCCCCCTCGCGGGCAGCGAGTTCCAGGTCATTACTACTCGCTGCGTTTTAAAAGAAGTTCCTCCTCACATCCTCCCCTGTATCTCTTACCCAAAATCTTAAATCTATGTCCTTTCTGCCTCCCCCAAGTCCTTGTCCCATCAGCCAATGGGAACAGCTTTTCTTCGTCGACCTTATCCAAACCTGTCACCATCTTGTCCACCTCTATCAAATCTTCCCCCCTCCCCCTCAATCTCCTTTGCCCCAAGGAGAACAGGCCCAGCTTCTCCAACCCCCTAACCCTGTGGCTAAAAGCCCCTCATCCCTGGGACCGTTCTGGTCAATCTCCTCCGCAACCCTCTCAAAGACCCTCACATCCTCCCTACAGTGTAGTGACCAGAACTGGACACAGTACTGTAGTTGTGGCCTAACCAGAGCTTTATAAAGGTTCAGTGTAGCCCCTGCTTTTGCAATCAATGCCTCTACTTATGAAGCCTGAGAAACCATTTGCTTTGCTAACTACTCTCTCAATATGTCTTGCCATCTTAAAAGGGTTCATGCACATGAATCCCCAGGCCCCTCTGGCCCTGTTGCACTCTGTCGAATTGTACCGTTCCATCTATATTGCCTCTTCCAGTCCTTTCTGGCAAAATTCATCACCTCACACTTCCCTCTATCAAATTCCACCCGTCACTTGTCCGCCCATTCTGCTCACCTATGGTGATGCAAGCCAGTCAGAACTTGTGTTAATGAAGTACTTCCTAGACAGTTGAGCATTTTTTTTAAGCACTGCCAGTGTTGCGATATGAAGAGCAGCCAACTCTGCACAGCAAGCTCCCACAAGCAGCAGTGAGGCACAAGGCCAGGCCACTCACTCGTTTGAGGGATAGTTATTGGCTGGTGACATGGGGTTGGGGGCGGGGGTGGGGCAGGGTTGGTGATGGGGTGGGGGAATCGATTCCCTGCTCTTTCTGAGAGCGTCGTGGGGTCTTTCATGCCCATTCAAGAGGGCAGAAGGGCCCTTGGCTTAACGTCTCGTCTGAAAGGCAGCACCAGGAGTGTCAGCCTGGATCAAGTCTTGGGGGAAGTTTGGGGTTATGGGGAGACTGGCCCACCTTTAGATTTATTCTTCCATGAGATGTGGGCATCGCTGGCAAGGCCAACATTTGTTGCCCATCCCTAATTGCCCCTTGAGCTGAGTGTCTCGCTCAGCCATTTCAGAGGGCAGTTAAGAGTCAACCACGTTGCTGTGGGTCTGGAGTCACATGTAGGCCAGACCGGGTAAGGACAGCAGATTTCCTTCCCTAAAGAGACCTTAGTGAACCAGATGGGCTTTTACGACAATCGATGATATGAACGTAATACGAATTAGGAGCAGGACTAGGGCCACTTGTGGTGAGATTTGAACCCACACCCCCAGGGCATTAGCTTGGGCCTCTGGGTTACCGGTCCAGTGACATTACTACTAGGCCACGAGTGAACAGGTATGAAGAGAATCAAAAGAAGCGAAAAGCTCACGAAATGCTGGCCTTTACCTCAAAGTGAGGGGGGGTGGGGTACACCGAAAAGCAGAACGAGCTTCCATCTTGATCCATCTTGATCAGGCCCCATCTTGGGTAGAGCGTCTATTTCTTGTCACTGGATCCCAAGAGAACGGCATTGGTTTCAGAGTGGCTGACAGTGCAGCTCCACCAGAATGCCTTCAGAATTAAGGAGAGTTAAGACGATGAGGAGAAGCTGCCCGCATTCTCTTGAGTTCAGAAGGTTTGGGCGGGCGATCGAGGTCTTAAAAATGTCAAAGGGACTCAACAGGGTAGACCAAGCGAAACTATTTCACTGACCCAGGGAAGTCTACAATGAGAGGGGCACAACAGTAAAATCTCAAGTTAGTATGGGGGAGGTTGCTGTCGCAGAGAGCCAGCAAAGACACAATGGGCTGAGTGGCCTCCCCCTGTGACGTAAGCGTTATCTGGGAGACAGCCCTTCCCCCACAGTGAGCCCAGAGCCGCCTCCTGTCACGACTGTGCTCGTTCCTCTATTTGTGTCGATGACGCTGTGGTGAGTGCCTCGCCCCGACAGCCAGGCTTTCCTCTCTGCTTCTTCCTGAGCGCACCATCATAGACAGGTGCTTCCTCCATAGGACAACATGTTGACATCCCCACACGAGAGGTTGTAGCAATCGGATGCACATGCTCTCCCTGTCCTTCTGTCTGTCTCTCTCTCTCTCCCTCTGCCTGTCTCCTCTGAAAAACTTGACGGACAATTTCAAATCTGCTTTTTTTTTTAGGGGAAGGATATTCAGATGGAGTTCAGATACAGATCAGCCGTGATCTAATTGGATGGCTGGCCAGGCTCAGATGGGCTGAATGGCCTCTTCCAGCTCCTTGTACTGTCTCCGCCTCTCGTTTTCTTTCCTCTTTTGACGTCCCTTGTACAATCTGCGATCTTCTTGAGACCTAATCCTGTTCTCCATTCTTTCCCCTCCTTGGGAAGCATGGAGCTTGGCCTCTCCCCTGAGTTTCAGGGCATTGCCCATCCCTAATTGCCCCTTGAGAAGGTGGTGGTGAGCTGCCTTCTTGAGCCGCTGCAGTCCGTGTGGTGTGGGTACACCTACAGCGCTGTTAGGGAGGGAGTTCCAGGATTTTGACCCAGCGACAGTGAAGGAACGGCCGATATATTTCCAAGTCAGGATGGTGAGTGACTTGGAGGGGAACTTCCAGGTGGTGGTGTCCCCATGTGTCTGCTGCCCTTGTCCTTCTAGGTGGTAGAGGTCGCGGGTTTGGAAGGTGCTGTGGATGGAGCCTTGGTGAGTTGCTGCAGTGCATCTTGTAGATGGTACACACACTGCTGCTACTGTGCGTCGGTGGTGGAGGGAGTGGCACCTTGTTTACCACTGGGATGAAAGATGTGTTTGTTTGTTGGGGGTGCAGAGCACAGGGAGCTAGCCCAGCACCAAGATAGGGGAGGGGGGATGTCGCTGGGGGAAATGATGAACCAGAATAAGAAAGGAAGGGTCAGCAGTGGCTGGACGGAGCGGGGAGAAATATCCTCTGTGTTCTTGAGACTTCAGGCTGGTTGAGTCAGACAGAAAGGCAGACCTGTGGTGTGACCTCTCTCCACTCCGCAGCAGAGCCGTGCAGAGGCAGCTTCTTCCATGACTGCCTCTCCGGTGGCTGGGCCTGACTGCTCTCTGGTGACTCTCAGGCGAGGTAAACATGTTTGTCGGAAGTACCCTCGAGCCTGCAGGTAACCCAGCGGCCTCCCACCTAGGCGCCTTCCTGAGCTGGGAGGCTCTTACTTATAAGTAGCTACCGATTGGTTCCCTGAGGGGGGGGGGGGGGGGGGGCTCGAGGCCCTCATCGCTGGCCAAACCACCCCCCCCACCCCCACTCCCACCATTCGGAGCGGTGAATTGATCTGGGGAAAACTCAGCAAAGGCTGCAAACAGCAAACTCCCAATTCTTCCAAAGAAGGAAAATGGGGCCCAGGCCCCTCCAGCCCAGGGCTAATGACTGAGCAGCAGGACTTGTCCCCGGTGGGTGAGGGAAGGGTCTCAGGACGGACCGCGGGAATGGGGTTCAGGGGTCGCTTATGATCCTGGGCGGAGAAGAGATGTAAAGGATTGGCCGGGCAGGTTTGTGACCATCTCCCTCCTGAGGGGGCTAAGAGGAGATTTAATGGTGTCTTTAACACTCTTTCCCCTCCCCCCACCCCACCCCACCACCCCACAATCTCCTCTAGCTGTGCAGCCGAGGGGGTATGAGTTGAGAATGGGCACCGAGAGTGAAAGGGTGGGTTGGAGAATAGACCCCCCCTTTACACAGCGTGTAGCTGAGACAGAGACCATCGCATCTGCTTACCTCAGAGTCAACCACATCACGTCCTCCGCACCCTCCCCCCTCCCCCTCCCCATCCCCACCGATTCTGGGCGTGTGTACCGGTGCTGGACTTGGATAGATAAGCTGCAGGTGCACATTCTCATCCTCCGACTGGCGCCAGCTACCATCTTGGATAAGGGGGTGCTGGAGGTGAAGCGTCTGTAGTTTAAAGCCCCATTGCCCGCACGCCTGGATGAAGAGTATTTTGCTGCAGTTGGCACTGAGCACCCCCCCCCCACCCTCCCCCCTCCAGAAGCAGCTCTGTTCTCCATCTCATTCCTGCCCCCTTTGGGGACAGCCATCCCAGGTAGTTCTCTCAAACAGCCGGCACGGGCACGAGTGCCCTCCCCGCTGTGCTGTAGGGCTGTGATGGGTTGACCACGCCGCACTGCCCGCCTGCCCCAGGACCAGGAGCGGTGGCGGCGGTGAAAGAACTCGGCAGTAATGGCTTGGATTTCTGCCCTGGTTACAGGTCGGTGATAAACTGCCCCCAATCGACGTCCATGAGGGGGACCCTCACTGCGTTGTCAACATTGCCGAGCTCTTCAAGGGCAAGAAGGGGATCCTGTTCGGTGTTCCCGGAGCCTACACGCCAGGATGCAGTAAGGTAAGGTGCCACCCTCCACCGTCTCGTTGGCGCTTTTCCAGTGAACCTTTTCATTTTCTCTTCCTCCCACCCCCCCACCCTGGGGCCGCTGTCATTCTAAAGGGGTTGGGTGGGGGGGGTAGGGGGGGGGCGGCTGTGGTGCTGCAGTTCCAACGCCCTGTCCCTCCTGTTTCAGCCTGGAGAGTGTCCGCCGATCAGCTGTTCGGCCACTTGGGGCTTCGCAGAGCCAGCCTCGTGAGTTCCAGTTTTGTTGTCGCCAGCCCCACCCCCATGGCATCCTGATATGATTTGCAGCCAATGACTTTTGAAGTTGGTTCTGCATGAGCCTGCTCTGTGCACAGCAAGATCCCGCGGTGCGACATATGCCCAGGCAAAGAACATGGGTCAGGACTTTTTTTTATGACGCTCTCGGTTTAACGTCTCATCTGAAATGGCGCCTGGGACAGGGCAGCACCCAACTCGGCGCTGGCCCTCCCACAACGCAGCACCCCCTCAGCGCTGGCCCTCCGACAACGCAGCCCTGGGAGGTCTTTTGTCTTCGTTTGTGGGATGAGGGCATCACTGGCTAGGCCAACATTTATTGCCCATCCCTAATTGCCCATTGAGAAGGTGGGGGTGAGCTGTCTTCTTGAGCCGCTGCAGTCCCTGTGGTGTAGGTACACCCACAGCGCTGTTAGGGAGGGAGTTCCAGGATTTTGACCCAGCGACAGTGAAGGAACGGCCGGTATATTTCCAAGTCAGGATGGTGAGTGGCTCGGAGGGGAACTTGCAGGTGGTGGTGTCCCCATGTGTCTGCTGCCCTTGTCCTTCTAGATGGTAGAGGTCGCGGGTTTGGGAGGTGCTGTCGAAGGGTGAGCTTGCATTGCTGTGTCGATTTTTGTGACCAAGCCGCTGGAGTAGGATTTGAACCTTTGGCCGAGAGCAGTGTTCACTGAGCCTCCAGCGACAGCGGGAAAGGGCTGTAATGTTTGGGTGGATGGTTAGCAGGTGCGATATTTGGGTGCTTCTCGCTCGGCAGGGTATTCTTCACCACTCTTCTGCTTGAACTGGCTCGGTTAGGTCTTTGCTGGATCACTGGCTACAGTATCTTTCCACGCTCACTCTAACTCTAGACTTGGGTTTCTCTGTTCTTAACCAGTCTCACTTGCCCAGCTATGTTGAGAAGTATGATGAGCTCAAGAAGAAGGGAATGGATATCATCGCTTGCATTTCGGTCAACGATGCTTTCGTCATGAGTGCCTGGGGCAAGGATCAGAAAGCTGATGGAAAGGTAAGTTTGAGACGGACAGAGAGAGAGAGAGAGATGGGGGGAGAGAGACAGACAGACAAACAGAGAAAGAGGGAGAGACAGACAGGGTGAGAGAGAGGGAGAGAAGGACAGACAGACAAATAAATAGAGTGAGACAGACAGACTGAAACACAGCCTGTCTCCAACACCTTCACATCCTTCCTAAAATGTGGCGCCCAGAACTGGACACAACACTCCAGCTGAGGCCGAACTAGTGGCTTATGCAGTTCAGCAGGTTGCTGGTGTACTCTGTGCCCCTATTAATAAAGCCCAGGATACTGTATCCTTTATTAAGCACTCTCTCAACCTGTCCTGCCACTTTCAATGATTTATGCACATTTACCCCCGGGTCTCTCTGCTCCTGCACTCCCTTTAGAGTTGGACCCTTTATTTTATATAGTCTTTCCACATTCCTCCTACCAGAATTAATCACCTCACATTTCTCTGCATTGAACTTCATCTGCCACTTATCCACCCATTCCACCAACCTGTCCATGTTCTCTTGATGTTCAACGCTATCCTCCTCACAGCTCACAATGCTCCCAAGTTTCACATCAGCTGCAAACTTTGAAATTGTGCCCTATACATTGTGGTCCAGATCATTATAAAATATCAGGAAGAGCAAGAGTTCAGCACTGACCCCTGGGGAACTCCACTACAAACCTTCCTCCAGCCCTAAAACATCCATTAACCACTGCGCTCGGTTTCCTGTCACTCAGCCAATTTTGTATCCATGTTGTTACTGCTCCTTTTAATCCAGGAGCTATAACTTTGCTCACCAGTCTGTTGTGTGACACTGTATCAAATGCCTTTTGGAAGTCCATGTACATCACATCCACAGCATTACCCTCATCAACCCTCTCTGTTACCTCATCAAAAATCTCCAAGTTGGTTAAACATGATTTTCCCTTCAATCCATGCTGGCTTTCCTTGATTAACCTGCATGTGCCCTCATTTTGTCCCGATTATTGCTTCTAGAAGTTTCCCCACCGCCAAAGTTAAACTTACTGGCCCGTAATTGCTGGGTTTATCTTTACACCCAGTGTTGCCCACCTATTTGGCTAAAGGAGGCATCGTGACTGAGCCCGATCTCCTGCACCCCCCCCACCCCCCCCCCCCCCCCCCCCCAGCAGTGACCAGGGACAGAAGCTGTGTGGTTCTTTTCCCCTGTGTCAGCTGCACTATCCCCTTTCACTGTAATTTCCCATTTGTCATCTCAAGCATTGAGAACGTGAAGCATTGACCGGTGGGGGATTGGGGAGTGTTTCACAATGGCCTGGCTCATGAATCTGGCTCTTTGCTTCATCCGAGTGTGTCCGTAAGGAGCTAATTGTCTGATACTGTCTTTCTTTAGGTGCGAATGTTGGCAGATCCCACTGGAGCCTTCACACGAGTGAGTAAAAAAACTCCTGTTCCAACTGTTTTATTCATTCACAGGATATGGGTGTTGCTGGCTGGGCCCAGCATTTATTGCCCATCCCTAATTGCCCCCTTGAGAAGGTGGTGGGTGAGCCGCCTTCTTGAGCCGCTGCAGTCCCTGTGGTGTAGGTACACCCACCGTGCTGTTAGGGAGGGAGTTCCAGGATTTTGACCCAGCGACAGTGAAGGAACGGCTGATATATTTCAGGATGGTGAGTGACTTGGAGGGGAACTTGCAGGTGGTGGTGTTCCCATGTGTCTGCTGCCCTTGTCCTTCTAGATGGTAGAGGTCGTGGGTTTGGAAGGTGCTGTCGAAGGAGCCTTGGCGAGTTGCTGCAGTGCATCTTGTAGATGGTACACACACTGCTGCTACTGTGCATCGGTGGTGGAGGGAGTGAACGTTTGTGGATGGGGAGCCAATCAAGCGGGGCTGCTTTGTCCTGGATGGTGTCGAGCTTCTTGAGTGTTGTGGGAGCTGCACTCATCCAGGCAAGTGGGGAGTATTCCATCACACTCCTGACTTGTGCCTTGTAGATGGCGGACAGGCTTTGGGGAATCAGGAGGTGAGTTACTCGCCACAGGATTCCCAGCCTCTGACCTGCTCTTGTAGCCACAGTATTTATCTGGCTGGTCCAGTTCAGTTTCTGGTCAATGGTAACCCCCAGGACGCTTGCGCCCATGTTAAATCTGGATCCTTCGCCAGCGAATCATACGCCAGTCTACCTGTTTCAAGAGAAGGACTCCCAGGACCACTGTGTAGGATACCGCCGAGACTGTAGAACCAATTGTAACTGAGGGAGAGAGTTTGAGGAGCAGTGAGATAGATGGAGTGTTAGTAATAGAGGCTCATGTTCCTCACCCCACCCCATCATTTCCCTTGTGTTTTGACAGTGGCGGAGGGGAGTTGAGCAGATTGAATACGTTTTGCAGGAGATGAGACAGAGCTTTGAGAAAGGCAGCAGTGTTTGCATTGTTGTGTCAATGGGCTGAATGGTCTCCTGTAAACGTTTAGGCTTTAATGGATGAAAGTGGCCTGCAGGCATTGCCTGTCAAACCGTGATTGTCCCCTGGTCCGCCCGAGTCGCCCCTCCCCCTCTGCGCAGCGTTCCGTGAGTGGGAGGTGCTCCTGTGCCACGTGTCCCCACCGCCCCCATTCCCCATGGATTAACCTTTCCCTCTCTCTCCGCAGGCCGTGGGTCTCGAGTTGGAAAAGGAGCAGTTAATCGCGGCTTTGGGGAACAAGAGGTGCCAGAGGTAAGCTGTGCATTTTAATTCTCTGGGGCCGCTTTTGATATTTGAGACCTGGACCGTCCCGTCCAAGGCTCATTCCTGGCTGCTCCTTCGTCTCCAGATGCCCCCCCCCAGGGCAGTGCACCTCCACGATTTGTCTTTTAAAAATGTATGTCCTCTTGGAGCAGAATTGCAAATATGAAGGGATGCCAGGCTGTGTCCGCCTGACACTGTAACCACACAATGATCAGGAGAAAAATCTCTCGCCTCCTCCCTCCCCGGTTCCCTACCAGCACCTAAAGGGCATTGAGACATCTGTACTGTACCTGCCCTGGGAGTGTTTGATGGGGACAGTGTAGAGGGAGCTTTACTCTGTATCTAACCCCGTGCTGTACCTGTCCTGGGAGTGTTTGATGGGGACAGTGTAGAGGGAGCATTACTCTGTATCTAACCCCGTGCTGTACCTGCCCTGGGAGTGTTTGATGGGGACAGTGTAGAGGGAGCTTTACTCTGTATCTAACCCTGTGTTGTACCTGTCCTGGGAGTGTTTGATGGGGACAGTGTAGAGGGAGCATTACTCTGTATGTAACCCTGTGCTGTACCTGCCCTGGGAGTGTTTGATGGGGACAGTGTAGAGGGAGCTTTACTCTGTATCTAACCCCGTGCTGTACCTGTCCTGGGAGTGTTTGATGGGGACAGTGTAGAGGGAGCATTACTCTGTATGTAACCCTGTGCTGTACCTGCCCTGGGAGTGTTTGATATGGCCTTTCAGCTCTAATATCTTAATTTCGACTCTCTGAGCGCTGAAATGGCTGTTTTTTCCCTCAGATTTGTTATGGTGCTGGACAATGGTATTGTGAAGGAGCTGAAGGTGGAACAGGATGGGACTGGCCTCTCCTGCAGTCTGGCCTCCCATGCCATGCAGCTCATCTGAAAGCTCCAGGGAGCTGGTTTCAGGCTGTGCAGACCCTGGTGACTGACTGCTGAGGCATTGGGAGTGTAACATTGTGTGAATGTAACCCTTTAATAAATGTATTACAACTTGACGTGCTCCGCATCACCTTCCTTTGTGTACCTGTACCTTCAGTTCCAATAAACGCTCGTGGATGGCTTCACCTCGCTATACACTCCACTACAAGCTGCAGCTATACTGGATACTGCCTTTCACATCACAGATCCTCACAGGAGCATTTGTCAAACAAACACTTACCACATTGGGAGATATTAGGGACAGGCAGCCAAAAGGCTGTTAAATGTGAAGCTTTACCAGACTAATACCAGGAAGGGGCGGGTTGTCTAATGAGGAACGGCTGGACAGGTTAGGCCTGTATCCGCTGGAGTTTAGAAGAGCAAGAGGTGATGTTTCACTTGATCGAAACATATAAGATCCCAAGGGGTGGATGGGGAGAGGATGTTTCCTCTGATGGGAGAATCTAGAACTATAGGGGCCACTGTTTTAAAATAAGGGGCTGCCCATTCAAAACAGAGATGAGGTGAAATTTTTTCACCGAGTCTTTGGAACTCTTGAAAAGGTGGCCGACGCAGAGTCTGAATGTTTCTGAGGCGGAGGTGGATAGATTCTTGGTAAGCAAGGGGGTCGAAAGGTTATCGGGGGTAGGTGGGATGCAGATTTCAGGTCACTGTCAGGTCAGCTATGATCTCATCAAATGGCGGAGCAGGCTCGAGGGGCTGAATGGCCTCCTCCTGCTCCTTGTTTGTGTAAGATTGGCCAATGAGGTCTGTCTTAAGGAGAGGGAGAGGCGGTGGGGTTTAGGGAGGGAATTCCAGAGCTCGGGGCCCCCAGGCAGCTGAAGGCACGGCCGCCAATGGAGGAGCGATGGGAAATCGGAGGATGGGCAAGAGGCCGGAATTGGAGGAGCGCAGAGATCTCGGAGGGTTGTCGGGCTGGAGGAGGTTTTGGAGATGGGGTGGGGGGTGGGGGGAGGCGAGGCCATGGAGGGATTTGAAAACAAGGATGAGAATTTTAAAATCGACCTCACTCGCCCGCGAGCCAGTGTCGGTCAGTGAGCATGGGGGGGGGGGGGTGGCAGTGACAGGGGGAAACAGGACTTGCTTCGAGTTAGGACAAGGGGCCGCAGAGCTTTGGACGACCTCAAGTTTACAGAGGGCAGAACGTGGGAGGCCGGCTAGGGGCGAGTTGGAACATGTACAGGTCTTGAGGTAACAAAGGCACGGGCGAGGGTTTCGGTAGCCGAGCAGCTGAGACTGGGGCGCTGTTGCGGAGGTGGGAACAGGCAGTCATGGCGAGGACGAGCTCAGGGTCCCACCTTGGGGACCGAATGTGACGCCCAGGGCTGGATTTTCAGCTCGGTGCACGAGCCGGGCACACACATGAGCGTGAAACAGCGTGCGAGCGTTCCCAGGCATCATCTCACACTTGCGCCACTTACACTTCCGGCCGGCGGGTGTGCACTTAATTGGCAGCATGCCCGCAGGCAACTAGAAGGGCTGTTAAGCCCATGAATAAACTAAAGTAGATTTTTCCCAGCCCAGCTGACCTTCCAGTAGGCGGGCAAATTGGCCGGGCAAATTGGCCGGGCAGTTTTTGGGGGAACCTCATCCACGGGCGGGACGAGGTCTTCGATATTAATTAAAAATAAAGTAAAATTTAAAAGAAAAACTCATTTCTAACACATCCCTGCTCGTGACAGAGGAGGCGATGTTTACCGCCGATTTTAAAATCCTCCTTAATGTTAGAAACCTTCAGCTCCCTGAGGCAGCTCTGTGCCCTGTAGTGAACTGTCACAAAGCGCTACTCCCCACAGCGCATGCACTGACTTCCGTGCTCACTTCTCCATACCCCTCCCCTCCCCCAGCGGCAGCACTGAGGTTAGCAGCGCGCGCCAATTAACGCCCAGCCAGCCAGGTCTTCAATCCCCCCCCCCCCCCATGATATGTAGTTGTTGCGTTACTGTCGGAGAGGCGAGGAGGGAGGGGTTTAAGAAGATGGTTTGCAGCCAAGAAGCGATGCCTGTGGTAAACTTGGCGTTTAGGGTTCACCCCGGAGCAATGCAGGGTTTTGGTACCGGAGCAATGCAGGGTTTTGGTACACTCTAACTGCACCAGTGTATCCCCCATTGCAGCCGCCACCCTGTCCATAACGCAGACTGGGCGACCGCTTTGCAGAACACCTGCGGTCTGTCCGCAAGAATGACCCAAACCTCCCTGTCGCTTGCCATTTTAACTCTCCACCCTGCTCTCTTGCCCACATGTCCGTCCTTGGCCTGCTGCATTGTTCCAGTGAAGCCCAACGCAAACTGGAGGAACAACACCTCATCTTCCGACTAGGCACTTTACAGCCTTCCAGACTGAATATTGAATTCAACAACTTTAGATCTTGAGCTCCCTCCTCCATCCCCACCCCCTTTCTGTTTCTTCCCCTCCTCTTTGTTTTTTCCAATAATTCATATCGATTTTTGTTTTCCCACCTATTTCCATTATTTTTAAATGTATTTCCACCCATCGTTTATCTATACCTTGTATGCCCTTTTAGTCTTATTTCACCCCACTAGAGCTATCTGTACCTTGAGTGTCTTCCCATCCACTCTTAATTAGCACATTCTTTTAGATAATATCACCACCTTCAACACCTCTGTGTTCTTTTTTCTGTGACATCTTTTGGTTATCTCCTCCTATCACTGCTGGCTTGTCCCAACAACCCCCCCTTCCCTTCTCACCCTCCTCCCCCCGCCCCCCGCCTTAAACCAGCTGATATTTCACCCCTTTCCTATTTTTACTTCGTTCTGTCGAAGGGTCATGAGGACTCGAAACGTCGACTGTGTCCCTCTCCGCCGATGCAGCCGGACCTGCTGAGTTTGTCCAGGTATTTCTGTTTCTGTTTTTGTTTTGGATTTCCAGCATCCGCAGTTTTTTGTTTTTGACGCTGTCCGTTGCCTGTTTACCAGCCACATTAACACCAGCTGAAGAGCAGATAGAAAAAGCAGCTGCCCCGGGTAGTGGTCAACACCGACAGCTATCAGGAACCACGCCCCACCCAACCAGCTTTGATAAGGGTTTCACTGCTGTTCCCCAGCATGGAACCTCCCTGGCACTCCTGCCAATAGGGCCACCCACTGCCCTGCGGGTACACAGAGGGCGGCACAGCGTCTCCTGTCGATCCAGGTTCCAGGGAGCTGTTTGCTCAGGCTGCCTTTCTCCGAGCCTACCCCTTCTGCACACAGCGAGAGGAGATGAGAGTGATTGGGGGCGGCTGAGAAAATATTAAGCGGACTGAGGAGTGGCATGGTAGGTGGGGCGCGATATGATAGCCAAGTGACTGGAGTGCCCTGGGCGGGTACTGCCAAATATTAGCACAAGTTTTATCTACGCAGCTTTGGGAGATAAACATGCTCGGGCCAATGAGTTACGGCAGAGATTGCAGTCAGTCCGATGGATCAGAGTGTCAGAAGCATTGGAGTATAAGGTATAGGAGCAGGAGGGGGTCCATTCAGCCCCTCAAGCCTGCTTTCCCCATTCAACGCAATTTTCTGCCTTGACTCCAACTTCCTACCCTGTCCCCTAACTCCTCCAGCCCAAAAATGTCTTGAACGCAATCAATGGATGAGCCTCCACAGCTCCCTGGGGTAGAAAATTCCAAAGATTCACCACCCTGAGAGTGAAGGAATTCCTCCTCATCTCAACCCAAAATGGCCAACCCCCTTCCTCCTGAGACTGTGACCCTGTGTTCTCGACCCTACAGTCAGGGGGAGACAGCCTCTCAGCATCTACCCGAAGAATTTCCAATGTTTCGCACATTCAACCCTCAGTAAACTTGAAGTCATTCAAAACTCTGCTGCCCATATTCTAACTCACAAGCCCCAATTCCCCTATCACCACCAACCCCACCACCCCCGAGCGAGCTTACTCCTGGTCTAGCAATCTCCTGATTTTAAATTCTCACCCATTTTCAAATCCCTCCATGGCCTTGACCTTCCCCTCCCTATCCCTGTAACCTCCTCCAGCCCCTACAACCCTCCCTATCTCTGTAACCTCCTCCAGCCCCTACAACCCTCCCTATTTCTGTAACCTCCTCCACCCCCTACACCCCTCCCTATCTCTGTAACCTCCTCCAGCCCCTACAACCCTCCCTATCTCTGTAACCTCCTCCAGCCCCTACAACCCTCCCTATCTCTGTGACCTCCTCCAGCCCCTACAACCCTCCCTATCTCTGTAACCTCCTCCAGCCCCTACAACCCTCCCTATCTCTGTAACCTCCTCCAGCCCCTACAACCCTCCCTATCTCTGTAACCTCCTCCAGCCCCTACACCCCTCCCTATCCCTGTAACCTCCTCCAGCCCCTACAACCTTCCCTATCCCTGTAAACTCCTCCAGCCCCTACAACCCTCCCTATCTCTGTAACCTCCTCCAGCCCCTACAACCCTCCCTATCTCTGTAACCTCCTCCAGCCCCTACAACCCTCCCTATCTCTGTAACCTCCTCCAGCCCCTACAACCCTCCCTATCTCTGTAACCTCCTCCAGCCCCTACAACCCTCCCTATCTCTGTAACCTCCTCCAGCCCCTACACCCCTCCCTATCCCTGTAACCTCCTCCTGCCCCTACAACCTTCCCTATCCCTGTAAACTCCTCCAGCCCCTACAACCCTCCCTATCTCTGTAACCTCCTCCAGCCCCTACAATCCTCCCTATCTCTGTAACCTCCTCCAGCCCCTACAACCCTCCCTATCTCTGTAACCTCCTCCAGCCCCTCCCTCTGAATTCTCTGCTGTCCTCCAACTCTGACCCTCTGCTCCCACCCCGATTTCCCGTCGCTCCACCATTGGCGGCCGGGCCTTCAGCTGCCTGGATGGGCCCTGAGCTCTGGAATTCCCCCCTCTACACCTCTCCGCCTCTCTCCCTCACTTTCCTCTGTTAAGACACTCCTTAAAACCGACCTCCGATCAAACTTTTCTTTATTTTTAATCTAACCTCATCTCTCCTTATTGGCTCGGAGCCATACTTTGCTTCATAATGTTCCTGCAAAGCAGCCTGGGACATTTCGCGAAGGTAATGGCGCTCGGTAAATATGAGGGGCTGGTTCACCGAGATCGCCTCTCGTTCTTCTCAATTCCCGATGATATAAGTGGCCGGTGGCAGTGACAAAGGCTGCTCTTCATTCACCAGGCAGCACCCCCCACCCCCGATCCCAGCTTCCCACCAACACTCCAGGGAAGACACGGACACCTGAGGCTGGCTTGGTGATGGAAAGCCCATTTGTCCTTCATCCCCGGGCATGCCAGAGTTATCCCATTTTCAACGCAGGCGGGTAACATGGCGCGTTGCTGCTCCCTATGGGGAGGAGGTGGCATAGCGACATAGCCGCTGGGGTGGGTATTCCAGAGACCCAGGGTAATGCTTGGGGGAACCGGGTTCGAAGGTGGAATTTGAATTCAATAAAAGTCTGGAATTCAAAGCCTAATGACCCCTCCTTCCCCCTGCAACAAAAGATGATTGTTCTAAAAAAACCCATCTGGTTCACTAGGGGAGGAAATCTGCTGTCCTTGCCTGGCCTGGCCTCATCGCTCTTATATACCCTCTGAGCTAGGGTAGTTAGGGATGGGCAATAAGTACTGGTTGAGACATGGACATTCTTGCACATCGAGATCCCACAAGATGAGCTGTGATGTTAGTTGAGGGATAAATATTGGGCCCTGATATAAGACCCTGGAGAGGACTCCGCAGTGTGGTTGGCTCTTAAATGCCCTCTGAACAAGGGCAATTAGGGGTGGGTAATAAGTGCCCTGCCTAGCGCCTACCCACCCCTGCGAAATGGCAGCCGTGGGATCTTTCGTGTCCACCCAAGAGGGCCCGATGAGTTTAAGGCCTCGTCTCTGACAGCGCGGCACCCCCCCCCCAACCCCCCTCAGTCCAGGGGGCGTCAGCCTGGGCTGTGGCGCTCAAATCCCGGGAGGGAGGCTTGAACCCTCGACCGTCTGACTCGCTGGAGTCACAGCTGACCGTGAAAACGACGAGGAGGTTCAAAGAATTGCTGTTCGATTAGCGGGCAATCGGTGGATAAAGGCCCAATCAGCGAGCGAGAAGCCGATGCCAAGGCAAACCTGGGGGGAGGTGTGACACCTAGTGGAGCCAAATGGCAGCTGATTCACACACAGCCTGTTGCAGAATCACCGGAAAAACAGTTACTAAACCCTCACGTGTCCAGCGGGTCCACCATTGTTATGAGCACTGGCCTCCCGAACGTGCCCCAGGGATTGCGCGAGACTAGGAAGGTCACAGGGGGCCGACCCAGGAGGGCCATTCGGCCCCTCAAGTCTGTTCTGCCATTCGCTGACCTCTTTTTCCGCTGTGTCTGTGCGGTCTCTTCGCAAAACTGTCCAGTTAATTCCGCTCCCCCGCCCTAGCCCTGCAATATTTCCCCCCTTCAAATACTTATCCAATTAACCCCCTTCTGAAAGTTCCTATTGAATCTGCTTCCACCACCTTCCAGATCACAACAACTCGCTGTGTGAAAAAAACATTCTCCTCATTTCCCCCCACTCTGGCTCTTTTCCCGATTCTCTTCAATCCGTGTCCCCCTCTGGTTACCGACCCTCCTGCCACTGGGAACACTTTCTCCTTATTTGACCCAACGCCTCCATTAAATCTCCCCCTTAACCTTCTCTGCTCTAAGGGAAGTAATCCCGGCTTCTCCGCACTAACTGGAGTCCCTCATTCCCGGTCCCGTTCTGGCAAACGGCCTCCACACCACCTCCAAGGCCTTGACACCCTCCCTAAAGTGCGGCGGCCAGAATTGGACACGCTCCTCAAGTTGAGGCCTGACCGGTGTTTCCCGACTGCCCAGCAGATCTCCCTCGCTTCTGCCCGCTGCGCCTGTGTTTACAAACCCAAGGATCCCGTATCCCTTTTCCCCCAGCCTTCTCAACTGGTCCTGACACCTTGAAAGATTTGTACACACGCCTCCGCCCCACCCAGCTCCCTCTGTTCCTGCGCCGCCATTAAAATTGTACCATTTAGTCCACATCGCCTCTCCTTCCTTCCGAATTGTATTGTTTCTGCAGCGAGGGGCTCTGGCACATATGGGGTTAAGGGTGGGGCTGAGTACAGTACCGCCCACACAGTGATGTAAGACAGCACATGACCCGCACCTAGGGGTCAGTGTAGTGTTGGACCGAGCTGTGTGTAGAAGCAAGCATGGAGACAGCTCCTGACTCGGATTTTTACTGTACCTATCTATATAGTTTTTAGCAGTTAATAAATACTGTCGAACTACCTAAGACTACAAATACTTTAATAAGACCTACCGAACTTCACCCAACACCTCACTACAGTTTCTCACTACAGGAGAGTCGTGTTAAAATGTCATGAATGGGTACAAAAATATAATCCAAAATGCCAATAGAATGCTGGTCTTTATATCTAGAAGACTTGAATATAGCAGTACATGGAGGGGGAATGGTGGTATAGTGGTATTGTCACTGGACTAGTGATCCACAGGCCCAGGCTAATTCTCTGGGTACACGGGTCCAAATCCCACCATGGCAGCCGGTGGAATTTGAATTCAATTCAGTTCAAAGTTTGAATTGAAATCGTGAATTGAATTCAATTAATAAAATCTGGAATTATAAATCTAGCCTGACCGTTGATTGTCATAAAAACCCATCTGGGTCACTAATGTCCCCTTTAGGGAAGGAAATCTGCTGTCCTTACCTGGTCTGGGCCTACATGTGACTCCAGACCCCCCAGCGATGTGGTTGACTCTAAAATGGCCCTAGCAAGCCATTCAGTCCAAGAGCAAATGCTGGCCTTGCCAGTGATGCCCACATCCTATGAATAAAGAGGTGGCGGGTGGGGGGGGAAAGTCAGGCTTCAGGTGTACAAGGCCCCGGTTAGACCACAATGGGGGTCACTGTGAGCAGCTCTGGGCACCACACCTTAGGGAGGATATATACTGGCCTTGGAGGGAGTGCGGTGTAGATTCACCAGGATGATAGCTGGACACCAAGGGTTAAATCATGAGGAGAGATTACACAAACTGGGGTTGTATTCCCTGGAATTTCGAAGGCTTAGGGGGTGATTTGATCAATGTTTTCAAGAGATTAAGGGGAACAGGGAGAGAGAAACTATTCCCGCTGGTTGGGGGAGTCTCGGACGAGGGGGCAGAGTCTAAAGATGAGAGCCAGGCCTTTCAGGAGTGAGATTAGGAAACTCTTCCACACACACATGGGGTGGGGGACATTTGGAATCTCTCTTCCGCAACTGATGCCGGCTTAATTCATTTTAAATCTGGGATTGACAGATTTTTGATATTCAGGTTTGTGGGGTGAAGACTGGTCACAGAGCAGCCGTGATCTCACTGAATGGCAGAGCAGGCTTGAGGGGCTGAATGGCCTCCTCCTGTTCCTATGTTAGAACCATAGAACACTACAGCACAGAAAACGGGCCATTCGGCCCTTCTAGTCTGTGCCGAAATATTATTCCGCTAGTCCCATTGACTTGCACCCAGTCCATAACCCTCCAGACCTCTCCCATCCATGTATCTATCCAATTTATTCTTAAAACTTAAGAGTGAGCCCGCATTTACCACGTCAGATGGCAGCTCGTTCCACACTCTCACCACTCTCTGAGTGAAGAAGTTCCCCCTAATGTTCCCCCTAAACCTTTCCCCTTTCACCCTAAAGCCATGTCCTCTCGTGTTTATCTCTCCTAATCTAAGTGGAAAGAGCCTGCTCGCATTTACTCTGTCTATACCCCTCATAATTTTGTAAACTTCTATCAAATCTCCCCTCATCCTTCTACAATCCAAGGAATAAAGTCCTAACCTGTTTAATCTTTCCCTGTAACTCAACTCCTGAAGACCCGGCAACATCCTAGTAAATCTTCTCTGCACTCTCTCAATCTTACTGATATCCTTCCTGTAGTTAGGCGACCGGAACTGCACACAATGCTCCAAAGTCGGCCTCACCAATGTCTTATACAACCTCACCATAACATCCCAACTCCTATACTCAATACTTTGATTTATGAAGGCCAGTATGCCAAAAGCTTTCTTTACAACCCTGTCTACCTGTGACGCCACTTTCGGGGAACTATGTATCTGAACTCCCAGATCCCTTTGTTCCTCCACACTTCTCAGTGCCCTACCATTTACTGTGTATGTCCTACCTTGGTTTGACCTTCCAAAATGTAACGCCTCACACTTTTCCGCATTCAATTCCATCTGCCACTTTCTGGCCCATTTTTCCAGTTGGTCCAGATCTCTCTGCAAGCTTTGAAAGCCTTCCTCGCTGTTCCAATGAGTTGCCGGGGAAGGGGAGTCAAGAGCACAGAGAGGTGTCACAGGGGATCAGACTCTGACACACGCTCTCCAGCTCACTCTCTCTCTTTCTCCTATCTCGCTCTCTCTCCCTCTCTTTCTCTTTATCCCCCAATCTCACGCTCTCTCCATCTCGCTCTCTCTTGACGCTTAACCCCAAGAATAACGCAGTCAGGACAAGGCCCAGGGTTCACCCTGTCCAACTGTGGGTGAGGGGTTGCAATTACTTGTGAACATAAGAGCTAGGAGCAGGAGCAGGCCATTCGGCCCTCAAGCCTGATCGTCCATCCGGTGAGATCATGGCCGATCTTCTACCCCAACTCCACTTTCTCGCCACCCCACCCCCCAACCCCCATAATCCCTCAAATTCTCCTTAGCGTCCAACAATCAGTTGAATAGACCCAGCATCTGAACACCCTCGGCTCTCTGGGGTAGAGAATTCCAAACATTCGTCACCCTCGGAGTGAAGAAATTCCTCTTCATCTCAGTCCAAAATGGCCGACCCCTTAGCCTAGAGGCTGTGACCCCCCCCACTCACCCCCCAACCTGGCGAGTCTTCAAGCCAATGGGGAATCGAGGTTTGTCTTTGTACTGAATAACACAGCGGAAGTACCATTAACCACGTGTGTGCCTGCAGAGTAGAGCTTTGCACTGCACCCAGATTTAGCACCTTTACTGCCATTTTACCGCTACTTTGTTTCCGGCCTAGCTCGGTGGTTTTGGAGCAGCTTTGCTCCACTGTGGCTGCTGTTTCATACGTCAATAAAACCTGTGTTCCTCTCTTCAACCTTGACATTCCCTGCCCTCCTGCTCAGGACAGCAGTCGAGAGTTGTCTTTTTTCACCCCCGCACCCCCCCACTCCCGACCCAAGGCACTGAGGCCAATTGTCTCAATCGGAATAAGATCGCACGCATACAGGGGCGGGGGATGGGATTGAGCCCAGACCTTCTGGGACATTCACCAGGGACGCACTTACCAGCAGGTAACAGCGCAGAGAGGGGCCGAGGGATTGTATTCTGTTCAAAAGGAGGGAGGGAGGGCGCATCTCTCACTCCGCCTGAGACAGGTTCTCCCTCTCCCCCCATCTCTCCCTCCCTCTGACACACGCTCTCTCTCCAACTCTCTCTCCCACTCTGATACTTTTAAAAAAAAATCATTCAGAGGATGTGGGTGTCGCTGGCTGGGCCCAGTATTTATTGCCCATCCCTAATTGCCCCCTTGAGAAGGTGGGGATGAGCTGCCTTCTTGAGCCGCTGCAGTCCTTGTGGTGTAGGTACACCCACCGTGCAGTTAGGGAGGGAGTTCCAGGATTTTGACCCAGCGACAGTGAAGGAACGGCCGATATATTTCCAAGTCAGGATGGTGAGTGACTCAGAGGGGAACTTGCAGGTGGTGGTGTCCCCATGTGTCTGCTGCCCTTGTCCTTCTAGATGGTAGAGGTTGTGGGTTTGGAAGGTGCTGTCGAAGGAGCCTTGGTGAGTTGCTGCAGTGCATCTTGTAGATGGTACACACACTGCTGCTACTGTGCGTCAGTGGTGGAGGGAGTGAATGTTTGTGGTGGTGTACCAATTAAGCGGCTGCTTTGTTCTGGCTAGGGGCATGGCAAGTTCTGGAGTATAAGTCTGCAGTACTATTGCCGGAGTATTGCCGGGGCCCATCGAATTGGCTGAAGACTGGCATCTGTGATGCTGGGGACCTCCGGAGGAGGCCGAGATGGATCATCCATACGGCACTTCTGGCTGAAGATTGTAGCAAATGCTTCAGCCTCATCTTTTGCCCTCTCTCTCTCCCTGTCTATCCATCTCTCTCTCCCCCTCTGACACACAGTCTCTCTCTCCCCCCATCTCTCTCACTCCCTTTGACACACTCTCTCCATCTCTCAATCTCCCTGACACACACTTTCTTCTCCATCTTTCTCTCCTCCTTTGGCACACACTATCTCTCCATCTCTCACTCTCTCTCTGACACTCACTCACTCTCTCTCTCTCTCCACCTGTCTCCCACTCTCACACTCTCTCTCTTTCCCCTGTTTCTCACTCTCTCATTGTCTCTCTCCCTGCCTCTCACTACCTCTGACACACGGTCTCTCTCTCTCTCTCCCCATCTCTCACTCTCTCTGACACACTCTCTTCCCCACCTCTTGCTCCCTCTGATGCACTCTCTCTCTCCCTGTCCCCTGTCCCTCACTCTCTCTCATGCACTCTTATTCCTTGACTCTTTCGCCCTCTGACACACTCTCTCTCTCCTTGTCTCTCACTCGCTCTGACACACTCTCATTCCCCATCTCTTGCGCCCGCTGACACGCTCTTTCTCCCTGTCTTTCAATCTCTCTCTCTCCCTGTCTCTGACACACTCTCACTCCGTCTCTCACTCTCACACTCTCCCTTCCCGTCTCTCACTCTCTCTGACACTTTCTCTCTCACTATCTCTCCCCGTCTCTCACTCTATGTGACACACTCTCTCTCTCCCCGTCTCTCAATCTCTCTCTGACACGCGTGCAATCTCTCTCCCTGTCTCTCACTCTCACATTCTCTCTCTCCCCGCCCCTCACTCCTTCTGACACACACTCTCTCTCCCTTCATCTCTCCCTCACTCTCTCTCCAACTGTCTCTCTCTAACCATCTCTCTCTCAATTTCTCTCTCTCTCTCTGTTACCCCATCCCTGCCTTTGTCCCATCTTGTTCTCTCTCTCTCTCTGCAACTATTTGTTTCACCCCAGCACTGTTGCTCTGTTGCCTCAATGTTTCTGTGGGGCTGGACCTGGGGTATTACGGCTTGTTATCAGTGAAGGATGGGGTCTATTATCAGCATTGCAGGGGGTATTTGTACCATTGTGAAAATGTGTTATATGGCATATAGAATGCCATCAGCTGGATATAGAAACATTCATTGAACATTTTGAAAAGAACAGCTTTGCTAAATGTAGGACAGTGGCCTACAGCAGCCACTATGTTGCATTTGCAAAGGACACAAGCTGCTTTATGGAGACACAAAGTCAATGGAGCTCTCAGAGACAGTGACTTAGATTGAAACCAGAGAGATAAAGAGAGGGGTCACGTGACCGAGCCCCGGGTGTAAAAATTACTGGACCTGAGCTAATAGTCAGGGATGGGCTGCCAAAGGGGTAGAAGGGGCAAAAACCTTACCCCCGCCTTCTTTCTCTGACACCCCTCTCATCAAAGCTGAGCTGTCGGCGATTTGAAAACCCACCAGAAGACCTCATTGCTGCAAATCGAGAGTTCTGAGAGGAGAATTCTGGATCAACAGCACTGCCTCCAAGAGAAAAGGGACCCAACCAGCCACGACTGCAGGGGTCACTGTTCCAGTGAAAAACTCCAGCGCCAGGAGCCACTGTGAAAAAGTGACCCCTCAGCTACAAACAAGTACCCAGACAATGCGCGAATATTTTTTTTTCTGACTTTAATTTTTACTTGGCCAAGTTTTAAGATCTGATACTCTGCAGAGTTTTAATCCTGTTTTGCATGCCTGGTGGTGGTGGTGGGGTTGGCGGTGATGGGGGTGGGGCTGTGGGTAGGGTAGGGGGTGGGGGGTTTTGTTTTTGCATTAGCGGGTAGTTGCTAGTCCACCCGCTCAGCCCCACCATGAAACCTGGGCAATGAGTAAGAATGGGTCACTCAAAACACGGGGGAGGACAGTGAGACTCCTAATGTCCGAGGCCACTTTGGTTACCGTGGAGACCCGTTAGGAACCCAAGAAACACTCAGCAGACGGGGCTCTGGCACACAAATCCTCAACGGCAGAACAGGTGGATGAAGATGTGCCATCTGGAATTTTTTTTTATTCATTCACAGGATGAGGGTGCCGCTGGCTGGGCCCAGCATTTATTGCCCATCCCTAATTGCCCCCTTGAGAAGGTGGTGGTGAGCTGCCTTCTTGAGCCGCTGCAGTCCTTGTGGTGTAGGTACACCCACAGCGCTGTTAGGGAGGGAGCTCCAGGATTTTGACCCAGCGACAGTGAAGGAACGGCCGATATATTTCCAAGTCAGGGTGGTGAGTGGCTCGGAGGGGAACTTGCAGGTGGTGGTGTTCCCCATGTGCCTGCTGCCCTTGTCCTTCTAGGTGGTAGATGTCATGGGTTTGGAAGGTGCTGTCGAAGGAGCCTTGGTGAGTTGCTGCAGTGCATCTTGTAGATGGTACACACACTGCTGCTACTGTGCGTCGGTGGTGGAGGGAGTGAATGTTTGTGGATGGGGTGACAATCAAGCGGGGCTGCTTTGTCCTGGATGGTGTCGAGCTTCTTGAGTGTTGTGGGAGCTGCACTCACCCAGGCAAGTGGGGAGTATTCCATCACACTCCTGACTTGTGCCTTGTAGATGGCGGACAGGCTTTGGGGAGTCAGGAGGTGAGTTACTTGCCGCAGGATTCCCAGCCTCTGACCTGCTCTTGTAGCCACAGTATTTATATCTGATCGGCTGTTCCGGTGGACAAAGGCTACAAGCAGAGGGAACCTCCAATCGTCTCGGTTTCCTTGCCTTTGGATCAAGACACAGGTGGGAGATGGCCTGTGGTGGTTTCTCCAGGTGAAAAGATGTCACGCGCACAGGCCCCCTTCTTCCCGACAACGCCTCCCAATCCCTTCAGTGACCAGCAAGTGGCGGCGGGAGGAGGGTCCTGTTGCCCGGAAGCTTCTAGTCAGGGTCTGGCACGCAGGTGGTGGTAACAAGATGGCCGCCTGGCACTTGGACGAGGGCAGGGCCACCTTTCAGCGGTAACTGCGACTGAGCGGCCCTCTCTGGCGTTGACTCTGCTCACCCCTCACCGGGGAGGTTGGGTGGGTGGGGGGGGGCGCGCGGCTTGAGGATGCGCCCTAAGCATAGGCCACCTCTCCAGACCCGGGCAGCCGTGTCCAGAGGGATCAGTAGTAAAGCTCGGGAACATCAGGACCCTCAGCGAGCAAACAGCCAACGCAAACATCGGGCCGCTCTGAGCGAGACCCGGTGAGCTAGAGACCGGCAGCTCCGAGCCAGGAAAGGAGGCTCACGGGGTTGGATTCACCGTCAAGAATGAACTTGTGAACTGGCCCCACGACTTCCCTCTTGGGAGGAAGGGGCGTCTCGTGACTCTTGGTCTCGACACTGGCAGGGCGCCAATGTGCCACCAACGTCTGGGCGCCGACGATAAAAACCAAGGAAGTTTCCGGTGCCAAACTTGACCAGGTTCTTCCGTGGGGTTCCGAAGGCGGGCGGGCTTATTCTCCTCGGAGACCCCGGCGCCCGGGTTGGAAGCGATTCCAATCTCGGGAATGGGGCATGGGGCAGGGAAGGAAATGGAAGGGCCAATGCCAGCGGCGTTCTTGCCCTTACCAAATGTGCAGGACTTGGGCTTAGCATCACCAAGAGCAAATACAAAACGCCCCGGCAACACCCTTGGCCCAAACACTGGCACCTGATCGATGATGTCACCGTCCGAGCCTGGAGTCATAATGGTCTCCGCACACCAACGCCACAGGGCTGATGACAGACGGGCAGATCTCTGACTTATTCATTCAATGATGTCCATCAGACTGGGCCCCAAAGCCCGGATTCAGCAGAAGAGGTGTCCGCGAAAGATCAAAGCTCTAAAGGGTCCAATCGAAAGAGACCGACTGTAGCAACGCCTTCGGGAAAGCCTTTCAAACCTCAATGAAGAGCAGAAGAAGGAGCGCCCCCCTGTGCTTGGGATGTCCTTCTGGCCAATGTCATCGACGCCTGCAAAGAGACACTTGGGGTTCTCTGTCAGGAGACATCAGGGTTGGGTTTGATCAGAACGTCAACGAGCTGGTTGACCACCAAGGGCAAGACTTCTTGCGTCTGACAGACTGACCCAAACTGAAAGCGAGAGAAAGCGGCTTAGTAACGAGCAAAGGCCAAGGTTCAAAGGCCGAGGTACAAAGGCCAAGGTACAAAGGCCGAGGTACAAAGGCCAAGGTACAAAGGCCGAGGTACAAAGGCCGCGGTTCAAAGGACGAGGTACAAAGGCCGAGGTTCAAAGGCGGAGGTACAAAGGTCGGGGTACAAGGGCCGAGGTATGAAGGCCAGGGGACAGAGGCGGGGGTTCAAAGGCTGAGGTACAAAGGCTGGGGTACAAAAGTCGAGGTACAAAAGTGCACCCACAACATGGAGAACAGGGCAGACAAGTCAAAGCGAATCCAACATCTTGCTGACATGAATGATATCCACAGCATCTTCACTGTCAACCACCTGTGGCCCAAGTACTCAAAGACCAGTGGGGGTTGGGGGCGGGGGAGGGGTGGGGGGTGTGATCTGATCAAAGAAAGGGAAGTTCTTGACACATATAAACTCTGATATCCCTGTCTGTATCAATCACTCCCTCACTGATATCAAACCCCAATATCCCTGTCTGTATCAAACACTCCCTCACTGATATCAAACCCCAAAATCTCTGTCTGTATCAAACACTGCCTCACTGATATCAAACCCCAAAATCTCTGTCTGTATCAAACACTGCCTCACTGATATCAAACCCCAAAATCTCTGTCTGTATCAAACACTGCCTCACTGATATCAAACCCCAAAATCTCTGTCTGTATCAAACACTCTCCCACTGATAATAAAGCCCAATATCCCTGTCTGTATCAAACACTCACTCACTGATAACAAACCCCAATATCCCTGTATGTATCAAAAACTCTGGGACTAATAACAAACCCCAATATCCCTGTCTGTATCAAACACTCCCTCACTGAAAACAGACCCCAATATCTCTGTCTGTATCAAACACTGCCTCACTGATATCAAACCCCAAAATCTCTGTCTGTATCAAACACTCTCCCACTGATAATAAAGCCCAATATCCCTGTCTGTATCAAACACTCTCCCACTGATAATAAAGCCCAATATCCCTGTCTGTATCAAACACTCACTCACTGATAACAAACCCCAATATCCCTGTCTGTATCAAAAACTCTGGGACTAATAACAAACCCCAATATCCCTGTCTGTATCAAACACTCCCTCACTGATATCAAACCCCAAAATCTCTGTCTGTATCAAACACTGCCTCACTGATATCAAACCCCAAAATCTCTGTCTGTATCAAACACTGCCTCACTGATATCAAACCCCAAAATCTCTGTCTGTATCAAACACTCTCCCACTGATAATAAAGCCCAATATCCCTGTCTGTATCAAACACTCACTCACTGATGACAAACCCCAATATCCCTGTCTGTATCAAAAACTCTGGGACTAATAACAAACCCCAATATCCCTGTCTGTATCAAACACTCCCTCACTGAAAACAGACCCCAATATCTCTGTCTGTATCAAACACTGCCTCACTGATATCAAACCCCAAAATCTCTGTCTGTATCAAACACTCTCCCACTGATAATAAAGCCCAATATCCCTGTCTGTATCAAACACTCTCCCACTGATAATAAAGCCCAATATCCCTGTCTGTATCAAACACTCACTCACTGATAACAAACCCCAATATCCCTGTCTGTATCAAAAACTCTGGGACTAATAACAAGCCCCAATATCCCTGTCTGTATCAAACACACCCTCACTGAAAACAGACCCCAATATCTCTGTCTGTATCAAACACTGCCTCACTGATATCAAACCCCAAAATCTCTGTCTGTATCAAACACTGCCTCACTGATATCAAACCCCAAAATCTCTGTCTGTATCAAACGCTCTCCCACTGATAATAAAGCCCAATATCCCTGTCTGTATCAAACACTCACTCACTGATAACAAACCCCAATATCCCTGTCTGTATCAAAAACTCTGGGACTAATAACAAACCCCAATATCCCTGTCTGTATCAAACACTCCCTGACTAATAACAAACCTCAATATCCCTGTCAGTATCAAACAATCTCTCACTGATGACAAAACCCAAAATCCCGGTGCGTATGAAACACTCCCAGACTAAAAACAAACTCCAATATCCCTGTCTGTATCTAACTCTTCCCTCACTAATAACAAACCCCAATATGCCTGTCAGTATCATTCACTCCTTCACTGATAACAAACCCCAATAATCATGTCTATATCAAACAGTCCCTCACTGATATCAAAACCCAATATCCCTGTCTGTATCAAACACACCCTCACTGAAAACAGACCCCAATATCTCTGTCTGTATCAAACACTGCCTCACTGATATCAAACCCCAAAATCTCTGTCTGTATCAAACACTCTCCCACTGATAATAAAGCCCAATATCCCTGTCTGTATCAAACACTCACTCACTGATAACAAACCCCAATATCCCTGTCTGTATCAAAAACTCTGGGACTAATAACAAACCCCAATATCCCTGTCTGTATCAAACAATCTCTCACTGATGACAAAACCCAAAATCCCGGTGCGTATGAAACACTCCCAGACTAAAAACAAACTCCAATATCCCTGTCTGTATCAAACACACCCTCACTGATAACAAACCTAAATATCCCTAGTCCGTAATAAATACTCCCTCACTCAAAAACCCTGATATCCCTGTCTGTATCCATCACTCCCTCATGTATATCAAACCCTAATATCCCTGCCTGTATCAAACAATCCCTTACTGATATCAAACACTAATATCCCTGTCTGTATGAAATACACCCTCACTGATAACAATCCTAAATATCCCTAGTATGTACTAAAAGTCCCTCAGTCATAAACTCTGATATCCCTGTCTGTGTCAATAACTCCCTCACTGATATCAAACCCTAATATCCGTGTCTGTATCAAACACTCCCTCACTGATAACAAAACCCAATATCCCCATCTGTATCAAACACTCCCTCACTGATAACAAACCAAAATATCCCTAGTCTGTATCAAACAATCCCGCCCTGATATCAAACCCCTATATCGCTGCTTAAACCCCAATATCTCTGTCTCTATCAAACACTCTTGCACTGATAACAAACCTCAATATCCCTGTCTGTATCAAACACTTGCTCACTGATAACAAACCTAAATATACCTAGTCCGTAATAAATACTCCCTCACTCATCAACACTGATATCCCTGTCTGTATCAATCACTCCCTCACTGACTACAAACCTCAATATCCCTGTCTGTATCAAACACTCCCTCACTGATAACAAACCTAAATATCCCTAGTCTGTGCTAAAAGTCCCTCACTCATAAACTCTGATATCCCTGTCTGTATCAAACATTCCCTCACTGATATCAAAACCCAATATCCCTGTCTGTATCAATCACTCCCTCACTGATATCAAACCCCAATATCCCTGTCTGTATCAAACACTCCCTGACTAATAAGAAACCTCAATATCACTGTCAGTATCAAACAATCTCTCACTAATAACAAATCCCAATATGCCTTTCAGTATCATTCACTCCCTCACTGATAACAAACCCCAATATGCCTGTCTGTATCAGACACTCCATCAGTGATAACAAGCCCCAACATCTCTGTCTGTATCAAACACTCCCTCACTCATAAACATCAATATCCCTGTCAGTATCTAACTCTCCCTCACTGATATCAAACCCCAATATCACTGTCTATATCAAACATTCCCTCACTGATATCAAACCCCCAATATCCCTAGTGCGAACTAAACACTCCATCACTCATGAACACTAATACCCCTGTCTGTATCAAACACTCCCTCATTGAAAATAAACCCCAATATTCCTGTCTGTATCAAATACACCCTCACTCATAAACCCTGATATCCCTGTCTATATCAATCAGTACCTCAGTGATATCAAACCCCAATATCCCTAGTCTGTATCAAACATTCCCTCACTGATATCAAACCCCAATATCCTTGTCTGTATCAAACACTCCTGCACTGATATTAAATCCCTATATCCCTGCATAAACCCCAATATCCCTGTCGGTATCAAACACTCCGTCAATGATATCAAACCCCAACATCCCTGTCTGTATCAAACACTCCCTCACTGATAACAAACCTAAATATCGCTAGTCTGTACTAAACACTTCCTCACTCATCAACCCTGATATCCCTGTCTGTATCAATCACTCCCTCACTGATATCAAACCCCAATATGCCTGTCTCTATCAAACACTCCCTCACTGAAAATAATCCCCAATAACTCAGTCTGTATTAAACACTCCCTCACTGATATCAAACCCCAATATCTCTGTCTGTATCAAACACGCCCTGACTAATAACAAACCCCAATACCCCTGTCTGTATCAAACACTCCCTGACTAACAAACCCCAATATCCATGTCAGTATCAAACACTCCCTGACCAATGACAAACCCCAATACCCTTGTCTGTATCAAACACTCTCTCACCGATGACAAACCCCAATACCCTTATCTGTATCAAAAACCCGCTCAATGATATCAAACCCCAAAATCCTGGTGCGTATCAAACACTCCCTGACTAATAACAAACACCAATATCCCTGTCTGTATCATTCACTCCCTCACTGATAACAAACCCCAATATGCCTGTCTGTATCAGACACTCCCACACTAATAACAAGCCCCAAGATCTCTGTCTGTATCAAATGCTCCCTCACTGATAACAAACCCCAATATCTCTGTCTGTATCAGACACTCCCTCACTGATATCAAACCCCAAAATCTCTGTTTGTATCAAAAACTCCCTGACTAATAACAAACCCCAATATCACTGTCTGCATCAAACACTCCCTCACTGATAACAAACCCCAATATCCCTGTCAGTATCAAACACTCCATCACTGTTATCAAACCCATTTATCCTTGGATAAACCCCAATATCCCTGTCTGTATCATACACTCCCTCACTGATAACAAACCCCAATATCCCTGTCTGTATCAAACACTCCCTCACTGATATCAAACCCATATATCCCTGGATAAACCCCAATATCCCTGTCTGTATCAAACACTCCCTCACTGATATCAAACACTAATATCACTGTCTGTATCAAACACTCCCTCACTGATATCAAACCCATATATGCCTGGATAAACCCCAATATCCCTGTCTGTATCAAACATTCCCTCACTGATATCAAACCCTAATATCCCTGTCTGTATCAAACACTCCTTCACTGATATCAAAACCCAATATCCCTGTCTGTATCAAACACTCCGTCACTGATATCTAACCACAATATCCCAGTGTGTATCAAACACCCCCTCACTGATTTCAAACCCATATATTCCTGGATAAACCCCAATATCCCTGTCTGTATCAAACACTCCCTCACTGATATCAAACCCATATATCCCTGGATAAACCCCAATATCCCTGTCTGTATCAAACACTCCCTCACTGATATCAAACACTAATATCACTGTCTGTATCAAACACTCCCTCACTGATATCAAACCCATATATCCCTGGATAAACCCCAATATCCCTGTCTGTATCAAACATTCCCTCACTGATATCAAACCCTAATATCCCTGTCTGTATCAAGCACTCCCTCACTTATAACAAACACCAATATCCCTGTCAGTATCAAACACTCCCTCACTGATAACAAAGCCCAATATCTCTGTCTGTATCAAACACTCCCTCACTGATAACAAACCCCAATATCCCTGTCTGTATCAAATACACCCTCACTGATAACAAACTTAAATATCCCTAGTCTGTACTAAAAGTCGCTCACTCATAAACTCTGATATTCCTGTCTGTATCAATCAATCCCTCACTGATATCAAACCACAATATCCCTGTCTGTATCAATCACTCCCTCACTGATTTCAAACCCATATATTCCTGGATAAACACCAATATCCCTGTCTGTATCAAACACTCCCTCACTGATAAGAAACCTAAATATCCCTAGTCTGTAATAAACACTCCCTCACTCATAAATGCTGATATCCCAGTCTGTTTCAATCACTCCCTCACTGATATCAAACTCTAATATCCCTGTCTGTATCAAACACTCCCTCACTGATAACAAACCCCAATATCCCTGTCTGCATCAAAGACTCGCTCACTGATAACAAACTTAAATAGCCCAAGTCTATACTAAAAGTCCCTCACTCATAAACTCTGATACCCCTGTCTGTATCAATCAATCCCTCATGGATATCAAACCTAAATATCCCTAGTCTGTAATAAAATCTCCCTCACTCATAAACCCTGATATCCCAGTTTGTTTCAATCACAACCTCACTGATTTCAAACTCTAATATCTCTGTCTGTTTCAATCACTCTCTCACTTATATCAAACCCCAATATCCCTGTCTGTATCAAATGCTCCCTCACTGAAATCAAACCCCAATATCCATGTCTGAATCAAACACTCCCTCACTGATAACAAACCCTAATATCCCTGTCTGTATCAAACACACCCTCACTGATATCAAACCCAATATCCCTGCATAAACTCCAAAATCCCTGTCTGTATCAAACACTCCTTCACTGATAACAAACACCAATATCCTTGTCTGTATCAAACACTCCCTCACTGATAACAAACACCAATATCCCTGTCTGTATCAAACACTCCCTCACTCATGAACCCTGATATCCCTGTCTGTATCAATCACTCGCTCACTGATATCAAACCCTCATATACCTGTCTGTAACAAACACTCCGTCACTGATAACAAACCCTAATATTCCTGTATGTATCAAACACTCACTCACCGATTTCAAACACCCAATATCCCTGTCCGTATCAAACAGTCCCTCACTGATAATAAACCCCAATACCTCTGTCTATATCAAACACACACTCACTGATATAAAACCCCCAATATCCCTAGTGCATATAAAACACTCCATCACTCATGAACACCAATACACCTGTCTGTATCAAACACTCCCTCATTGAAAATAAACCGCAATATTCCTGTCTGTATCAAACACTCCCTCACTCATAAACCCTGATATCCCTGTCTGTATCAATCACTCACTCACTGATATCATAACCCATTATCCCTGTCTGTATCAATCACTCACTCACTGATAAAAAACCCCAATATCCCTGTCTGTATCAAACACTCCGTTACTAATAACAAACCACGATATGCCTGTCTGTATCATTCACTCCCTCACTGATAACAAACCCCAACATTCCTGTCTGTATCAGACACCCCCTCACACGTAAACCCTGATATCCCTGTCTGTTTCAATCACTCCCTCAAGTGATATCAAACCCCAATATCCCTGTATGTATCAAACACTCCCTCATTGATAACAAAACCCAATATCCCTGTCTGTATCAAACACTCCCTCATTGATAACAAAACCCAATATCCCTGTATGTATCAAACAGTCCCTCACTGATAACAAAACCCAATATCCCTGTCTGTATCAAATACTCACTCATTGCTAACAAACCCCAAGATCCCTGTCTGTATCAAACAATCCCTCACTGATATCAAATCCAATATCCCTGCATAAACCCCAATATCCCTGTCAGTATCAAACACTCCTTCACTGATAACAATCACCAATATCCTTGTCTGTATCAAACACTCCCTCACTGATAACAAACACCAATATCCCTGTCTGTATCAAATACTCCCTCACTGATAGCAAACCTAAATATCCCTGTCTGTATCAAAAACTCCCTCACTCATAAACCCTGATATCCCTGTCTGTATCAAAAACTCCCTCACTGATATCAAACCCCAATATCCCAGTCTGTATCAAACACTCCCTCACTGATATCAAACCCCAATGTCCAAGTCTGTATCAAACACTCCCTCACTGATATAAAACCCCAATATCCCTGTCTGTATCAAACACTCCCTCACTGATAACAAACCTAAATATCCCTAGTCCGTAATAAACATGCCCTCATTCATAAACACTGATATCCCTTTCTGTATCAATCAATCCATCACTGGTATCAAACCCCAATATCCCTGACTGTATCAAAAACTCCCTCACTGATATCAAACCCCAATATCTCAATCTGTATCAAACACTCCCTCACTGATAACAAATCCCAGTATCCCTGTTTGTATCAAACACTCCCTCATTGATAACAAACCTAAATATCCCTAGTCTGTACTAAAAGTCCCTCACTCATAAACTCTGATATCCTTGTCTGTATCAAACATTCCCTCATTGATAACAAACCTAAATATCCCTAGTTTCTACTAAACACTCTCTCACTCACAAACCCTAATATCCCTGTCTGTTTCAATCACTCCCTCACTGATATCAAACTCTAATCCCCCTGTCTGTATCAAACACTCCCTCATTGATAAAAAAATCCCAATATCCCAGCTTAAACCCCAATATCCCTGTCTGTAACAAATGCTCCCTCACTGAAATCAAACCCCAATATCACTGTCTGTATCAAACACTCCCTCACTGATAAAAAACCCCAATATCCCAGCTTAAACCCCAATATCCCTGTCTGTATCAAATGCTCCCTCACTGAAATCAAACCCCAATATCCCTGTCTGTATCAAACACACCCTCACTTCTATCAAACCCCAATATCCCTGCATAAACCCCAATATCCCTGTCTGTATCAAACACTCCCTCACAGATAACAAACACCAATATCCTTGTCTGTATCAAACACTCCTTCACTGACAACAAACACCAAAATCCCTGTCTGTATCAAACACTCCCTCACTGATAGCAAACCTAATATCCCTAGTCTGTAATACACTCTCCCTCACTCATAAACCCTGATATCCCTGTGTGTATCAATCACTCGCTCACTGATATCAAACCCTCATATCCCTGTCTGTAACAAACACTCCGTCACTGATAACAAAGCCCAATATTCCTGTCTGTAACAAACACTCACTCACCGATTTCAAACACCCAATATCCCTGTCCGTATCAAACACTCCCTCACTGATAATAAACCCCAATATCCCTGTCTGTGTCAAACACTGCCTCACTGATATCAAACCCCAATATTCCTGTCTATATCAAACACTCCCTCACTGATATGAAACCCCCAATATCCCTAGTGCTTACTAAAAACGCCATCACTCATGAACAGCAATACCCCTGTCTGTATCAAATACTCCCTCATTGAAAATAAACCCCAATATTCCTGTCTATATCAAACACACTCTCACTGATATCAAACTCCCAATATCCCTAGTGCGTATAAAACACACCATCACTCATGAACACCAATACTCCTGTCTGTATCAAACACTCTCTCATTGAAAATAAACCCCAATATTCCTGTCTATATCAAACACTCCCCTCACTCATAAACCCTGATATCCCTGTCTGTATCAATCACTCACTCACTGATATCATAACCCATTATCCCTGTCTGTATCAAGCACTCCATCACTGATAAAAAACACCAATATCCCTGTCTGCATCAAACACTCCGTCACTAATAACAAACCATGATATGCCTGTCTGTATCATTCACTCCCTCACTGATAACAAACCCCGATATGCCTGTCTGTATCAGACAATCCCTCACTAATAACAATCCCCAACATCTCTGTCTGTACCAAACGCTCCCTCACTGATAGTAAACCCCAATATCTCAGTCGGAATCAGACACTACCTTACTGATATCCAAACCCAAAATCTCTGTTTGTATTAACCTCTCTCTGACTAATAACAAACCCCAATATCCCTATCTGTATGAAACATTCCCTCACTGATAACAAACCCCAATATCCATGTCTATATCAAACAATCCCTCACTGATATCAAACCCGCAATATCCCTGTCCGTATCAAACACTCCCTCACTGATAATAAACCCCAATATCGCTGCCTGTGTCAAACACTACCTCACTGATATCAAACCCCAATATCACTGTCTATATCAAACACTCCCTCACTGATAACAAAGCCCAATATCTCTGTCTGTATCAAACAATCCCTCACTGATGTCAAACCACAAATCCCAGTCTGTATCAAACACTCCCTCACTAATATCAAACCCACAATATCCCTAGTGCATACTAAACACACCATCACTCATGAACACCAATACCTCTGTCTGTATCAAACACTCCCTCATTGAAAATAAACCACAATATTCCGGTCTGTATCACACACTACCTCACACATAAACCCTGATATCCCTGTCTGTATCAATCACTCGCTCACTGATATCAAACCCTAATATCCCTGTCTTTATCAAACACTCCCTCACTGATATCAAACCCCAATATCCCAGTCTGTATCAAAAACTCCCTCACTGATGTCAAACCCCAATATCCCAGTCTGTATCAAACACTCCCTCACTGATAACAAACCCCAATATCCCAGTCTGTATCAAAAACGCCCTCACTGATATCAAACCCCAATATCCCAGTCTGTATCAAACACTCCCTCGCTGATATCAAACCACAATATCCCTGTCTGTATCAAACACTCGCTCACTGATAACAAACCTAAATATCCCTAGTCTGTGATAAACACTCCCTCACACATAAACCCTAATTTGCCTGTCTGTATCAATCACTCGCTCACTGATATGACACCCTAATATACCTGTCTGTATCAAATACTCCTGCCCTGATATCAAACCCCTAAATCCCTGCAAAACCCCAATATCTCTGTCTGTATCAAACATTCCCTCACTGATATCAAACCCTAATATCCCTGTCTTTATCAAACACTCCCTCACTGATATCAAAACCCAATATCCCAGTCTGTGTCAAAAACTCCCTCACTGATAACAAACCCCAATATCCTAGTCTGTATCAAACACTCCCTCACTGATATCAAACCCCATTATCCCAGTCTGTATCAAACACACCCTCACTGATAACAAACCCCAGTATCCCTGTTTGTATCAAACACTCCCTCATTGATAACAAACCTGAATATCCCTAGTCTGTACTAAAAGTCCCTCACTCATAAACTCTGATATCCCTGTCTGTATCAAACATTCCCTCACTGATATCAAAACCCAATATCCCTGTCTGTATCAAACACACCCTCACTGATAACAAATCCCAATATCTCTGTCTGTATCAAACACTCTCTCACTTATATCAAACCCCAATATCTCTGTCTGTATCAAACACTCCCTGACTAATATCAAACCCCAATATCCCAGTCTGTATCAAACACTCCCTCATTGATAACAAACCCCAATATGCCTGTCTGTATCAAACACTCCCTCATTGATAACAAACCCAAATATCCCTAGTCTCTACTTAACACTCTCTCACTCATAAACCCTAATATCCCTGTCTGTTTCATTCACTCCCTCACTGAAATCAAACTCTAATACCCCTGTATGTATCAAACACTCCCTCACTGATAAAAAAATCCCAATATCCCAGCTTAAACCCCAATATCCCTGTCTGTATCAAATGCTCCCTCACTGAAATCAAACCCCAATATCACTGTCTGTATCAAACACTCCCTCACTGATAAAAAACCCCAATATCCCAGCTTAAACCCCAATATCCCTGTCTGTATCAAATGCTCCCTCACTGAAATCAAACCCAATATCCCTGTCTGTATCAAACACACCCTCACTTCTATCAAACCCCAATATCCCTGCATGAACCCCAATATCCCTGTCTGTATCAAACACTCCATCACTGATAACAAACACCAATATCCTTGTCTGTATCAAACACTCCTTCACTGATAACAAACACCAAAATCCCTGTCTGTATCAAACACTCCCTCACTGATAGCAAACCTAATATCCCTAGTCTGTAATACACTCTCCCTCACTCATAAACCCTGATATCCCTGTCTGTATCAATCACTCGCTCACTGATATCAAACCCTCATATCCCTGTCTGTAACAAACACTCCGTCACTGATAACAAAGCCCAATATTCCTGTCTGTAACAAACACTCACTCACCGATTTCAAACACCCAATATCCCTGTCCGTATCAAACACTCCCTCACTGATAATAAACCCCAATATCCCTGTCTGTGTCAAACACTGCCTCACTGATATCAAACCCCAATATTCCTGTCTATATCAAACACTCCCTCACTGATATGAAACCCCCAATATCCCTAGTGCTTACTAAAAACGCCATCACTCATGAACAGCAATACCCCTGTCTGTATCAAATACTCCCTCATTGAAAATAAACCCCAATATTCCTGTCTATATCAAACACACTCTCACTGATATCAAACTCCCAATATCCCTAGTGCGTATAAAACACACCATCACTCATGAACACCAATACTCCTGTCTGTATCAAACACTCTCTCATTGAAAATTAACCCCAATATTCCTGTCTATATCAAACACTCCCTCACTCATAAACCCTGATATCCCTGTCTGTATCAATCACTCACTCACTGATATCATAACCCATTATCCCTGTCTGTATCAAGCACTCCATCACTGATAAAAAACACCAATATCCCTGTCTGCATCAAACACTCCGTCACTAATAACAAACCATGATATGCCTGTCTGTATCATTCACTCCCTCACTGATAACAAACCCCAATATGCCTGTCTGTATCAGACAATCCCTGACTAATAACAATCCCCAACATCTCTGTCTGTACCAAACGCTCCCTCACTGATAGTAAACCCCAATATCTCAGTCGGAATCAGACACTACCTTACTGATATCCAAACCCAAAATCTCTGTTTGTATTAACCTCTCTCTGACTAATAACAAACCCCAATATCCCTATCTGTATAAAACATTCCCTCACTGATAACAAACCCCAATATCCATGTCTATATCAAACAATCCCTCACTGATATCAAACCCGCAATATCCCTGTCCGTATCAAACACTCCCTCACTGATAATAAACCCCAATATCGCTGCCTGTGTCAAACACTACCTCACTGATATCAAACCCCAATATCACTGTCTATATCAAACACTCCCTCACTGATAACAAAGCCCAATATCTCTGTCTGTATCAAACAATCCCTCACTGATGTCAAACCACAAATCCCAGTCTGTATCAAACACTCCCTCACTAATATCAAACCCACAATATCCCTAGTGCATACTAAACACGCCATCACTCATGAACACCAATACCTCTGTCTGTATCAAACACTCCCTCATTGAAAATAAACCACAATATTCCGGTCTGTATCACACACTACCTCACACATAAACCCTGATATCCCTGTCTGTATCAATCACTCGCTCACTGATATCAAACCCTAATATCCCTGTCTTTATCAAACACTCCCTCACTGATATCAAACCCCAATATCCCAGTCTGTATCAAAAACTCCCTCACTGATGTCAAACCCCAATATCCCAGTCTGTATCAAACACTCCCTCACTGATAACAAATCCCAATATCCCAGTCTGTATCAAAAACGCCCTCACTGATATCAAACCCCAATATCCCAGTCTGTATCAAACACTCCCTCGCTGATATCAAACCACAATATCCCTGTCTGTATCAAACACTCGCTCACTGATAACAAACCTAAATATCCCTAGTCTGTGATAAACACTCCCTCACACATAAACCCTAATTTGACTGTCTGTATCAATCACTCGCTCACTGATATGACACCCTAATATACCTGTCTGTATCAAATACTCCTGCCCTGATATCAAACCCCTATATCCCTGCAAAACCCCAATATCTCTATCTGTATCAAACATTCCCTCACTGATATCAAACCCTAATATCCCTGTCTTTATCAAACACTCCCTCACTGATATCAAAACCCAATATCCCAGTCTGTGTCAAAAACTCCCTCACTGATAACAAACCCCAATATCCTAGTCTGTATCAAACACTCCCTCACTGATATCAAACCCCATTATCCCAGTCTGTATCAAACACACCCTCACTGATAACAAACCCCAGTATCCCTGTTTGTATCAAACACTCCCTCATTGATAACAAACCTGAATATCCCTAGTCTGTACTAAAAGTCCCTCACTCATAAACTCTGATATCCCTGTCTGTATCAAACATTCCCTCACTGATATCAAAACCCAATATCCCTGTCTGTATCAAACACACCCTCACTGATAACAAATCCCAATATCTCTGTCTGTATCAAACACTCTCTCACTTATATCAAACCCCAATATCTCTGTCTGTATCAAACACTCCCTGACTAATATCAAACCCCAATATCCCAGTCTGTATCAAACACTCCCTCATTGATAACAAACCCCAATATGCCTGTCTGTATCAAACACTCCCTCATTGATAACAAACCCAAATATCCCTAGTCTCTACTTAACACTCTCTCACTCATAAACCCTAATATCCCTGTCTGTTTCATTCACTCCCTCACTGAAATCAAACTCTAATACCCCTGTATGTATCAAACACTCCCTCACTGATAAAAAAATCCCAATATCCCAGCTTAAACCCCAATATCCCTGTCTGTATCAAATGCTCCCTCACTGAAATCAAACCCCAATATCACTGTCTGTATCAAACACTCCCTCACTGATAAAAAACCCCAATATCCCAGCTTAAACCCCAATATCCCTGTCTGTATCAAATGCTCCCTCACTGAAATCAAACCCCAATATCCATGTCTGTATCAAACACACCCTCACTTCTATCAAACCCCAATATCCCTGCATAAACCCCAATATCCCTGTCTGTATCAAACACTCCCTCACTGATATCAAACCCCATTATCCCAGTCTGTATCAAACACACCCTCACTGATAACAAACCCCAGTATCCCTGTTTGTATCAATCACTCGCTCATTGATAACAAACCTGAATATCCCTAGTCTGTACTAAAAGTCCCTCACTCATAAACTCTGATATCCCTGTCTGTATCAAACATTCCCTCACTGATATCAAAACCCAATATCCCTGTCTGTATCAAACACACCCTCACTGATAACAAATCCCAATATCTCTGTCTGTATCAAACACTCTCTCACTTATATCAAACCCCAATATCTCTGTCTGTATCAAACACTCCCTGACTAATATCAAACCCCAATATCCCAGTCTGTATCAAACACTCCCTCATTGATAACAAACCCCAATATGCCTGTCTGTATCAAACACTCCCTCATTGATAACAAACCCAAATATCCCTAGTCTCTACTTAACACTCTCTCACTCATAAACCCTAATATCCCTGTCTGTTTCATTCACTCCCTCACTGAAATCAAACTCTAATACCCCTGTATGTATCAAACACTCCCTCACTGATAAAAAAATCCCAATATCCCAGCTTAAACCCCAATATCCCTGTCTGTATCAAATGCTCCCTCACTGAAATCAAACCCCAATATCACTGTCTGTATCAAACACTCCCTCACTGATAAAAAACCCCAATATCCCAGCTTAAACCCCAATATCCCTGTCTGTATCAAATGCTCCCTCACTGAAATCAAACCCAATATCCCTGTCTGTATCAAACACACCCTCACTTCTATCAAACCCCAATATCCCTGCATGAACCCCAATATCCCTGTCTGTATCAAACACTCCATCACTGATAACAAACACCAATATCCTTGTCTGTATCAAACACTCCTTCACTGATAACAAACACCAAAATCCCTGTCTGTATCAAACACTCCCTCACTGATAGCAAACCTAATATCCCTAGTCTGTAATACACTCTCCCTCACTCATAAACCCTGATATCCCTGTCTGTATCAATCACTCGCTCACTGATATCAAACCCTCATATCCCTGTCTGTAACAAACACTCCGTCACTGATAACAAAGCCCAATATTCCTGTCTGTAACAAACACTCACTCACCGATTTCAAACACCCAATATCCCTGTCCGTATCAAACACTCCCTCACTGATAATAAACCCCAATATCCCTGTCTGTGTCAAACACTGCCTCACTGATATCAAACCCCAATATTCCTGTCTATATCAAACACTCCCTCACTGATATGAAACCCCCAATATCCCTAGTGCTTACTAAAAACGCCATCACTCATGAACAGCAATACCCCTGTCTGTATCAAATACTCCCTCATTGAAAATAAACCCCAATATTCCTGTCTATATCAAACACACTCTCACTGATATCAAACTCCCAATATCCCTAGTGCGTATAAAACACACCATCACTCATGAACACCAATACTCCTGTCTGTATCAAACACTCTCTCATTGAAAATTAACCCCAATATTCCTGTCTATATCAAACACTCCCTCACTCATAAACCCTGATATCCCTGTCTGTATCAATCACTCACTCACTGATATCATAACCCATTATCCCTGTCTGTATCAAGCACTCCATCACTGATAAAAAACACCAATATCCCTGTCTGCATCAAACACTCCGTTACTAATAACAAACCATGATATGCCTGTCTGTATCATTCACTCCCTCACTGATAACAAACCCCAATATGCCTGTCTGTATCAGACAATCCCTCACTAATAACAATCCCCAACATCTCTGTCTGTACCAAACGCTCCCTCACTGATAGTAAACCCCAATATCTCAGTCGGAATCAGACACTACCTTACTGATATCCAAACCCAAAATCTCTGTTTGTATTAACCTCTCTCTGACTAATAACAAACCCCAATATCCCTATCTGTATAAAACATTCCCTCACTGATAACAAACCCCAATATCCATGTCTATATCAAACAATCCCTCACTGATATCAAACCCGCAATATCCCTGTCCGTATCAAACACTCCCTCACTGATAATAAACCCCAATATCGCTGCCTGTGTCAAACACTACCTCACTGATATCAAACCCCAATATCACTGTCTATATCAAACACTCCCTCACTGATAACAAAGCCCAATATCTCTGTCTGTATCAAACAATCCCTCACTGATGTCAAACCACAAATCCCAGTCTGTATCAAACACTCCCTCACTAATATCAAACCCACAATATCCCTAGTGCATACTAAACACGCCATCACTCATGAACACCAATACCTCTGTCTGTATCAAACACTCCCTCATTGAAAATAAACCACAATATTCCGGTCTGTATCACACACTACCTCACACATAAACCCTGATATCCCTGTCTGTATCAATCACTCGCTCACTGATATCAAACCCTAATATCCCTGTCTTTATCAAACACTCCCTCACTGATATCAAACCCCAATATCCCAGTCTGTATCAAAAACTCCCTCACTGATGTCAAACCCCAATATCCCAGTCTGTATCAAACACTCCCTCACTGATAACAAATCCCAATATCCCAGTCTGTATCAAAAACGCCCTCACTGATATCAAACCCCAATATCCTAGTCTGTATCAAACACTCCCTCGCTGATATCAAACCACAATATCCCTGTCTGTATCAAACACTCGCTCACTGATAACAAACCTAAATATCCCTAGTCTGTGATAAACACTCCCTCACACATAAACCCTAATTTGACTGTCTGTATCAATCACTCGCTCACTGATATGACACCCTAATATACCTGTCTGTATCAAATACTCCTGCCCTGATATCAAACCCCTATATCCCTGCAAAACCCCAATATCTCTATCTGTATCAAACATTCCCTCACTGATATCAAACCCTAATATCCCTGTCTTTATCAAACACTCCCTCACTGATATCAAAACCCAATATCCCAGTCTGTGTCAAAAACTCCCTCACTGATAACAAACCCCAATATCCTAGTCTGTATCAAACACTCCCTCACTGATATCAAACCCCATTATCCCAGTCTGTATCAAACACTCCCTCACGGATATCAAACCCCAATATCCCAGTCTGTATCAATAGCTCCCTCACTGATATCAAACGCCAATATCCCAGTCGGTATCAAACACTACCTCACTGATATCAAACCCCAATACCCCTGTCTGTATCAAACACTCCCTCACTGATAACAAACCTAAATATCCCAAGTCCGTAATAAACACGCCCTGATTCATAAACCCTGATATCCCTGTCTGTATCAATCAATCCCTTACTGGTATCAAACCCCAATATCCCTTTCTGTATCAAAAACTCCCTCACTGATATCAAACCCCAATATCTCAGTCTGTATCAAACACTCCCTCACTGATAACAAACCCCAGTATCCCTGTTTGTATCAAACACTCCCTCATTGATAACAAACCTGAATATCCCTAGTCTGTACTAAAAGTCCCTCACTCATAAACTCTGATATCCCTGTCTGTATCAAACATTCCCTCACTGATATCAAAACCCAATATCCCTGTCTGTATCAAACACACCCTCACTGATAACAAATCCCAATATCTCTGTCTGTATCAAACACTCTCTCACTTATATCAAACCCCAATATCTCTGTCTGTATCAAACACTCCCTGACTAATATCAAACCCCAATATCCCAGTCTGTATCAAACACTCCCTCATTGATAACAAACCCCAATATGCCTGTCTGTATCAAACACTCCCTCATTGATAACAAACCCAAATATCCCTAGTCTCTACTTAACACTCTCTCACTCATAAACCCTAATATCCCTGTCTGTTTCATTCACTCCCTCACTGAAATCAAACTCTAATACCCCTGTATGTATCAAACACTCCCTCACTGATAAAAAAATCCCAATATCCCAGCTTAAACCCCAATATCCCTGTCTGTATCAAATGCTCCCTCACTGAAATCAAACCCCAATATCACTGTCTGTATCAAACACTCCCTCACTGATAAAAAACCCCAATATCCCAGCTTAAACCCCAATATCCCTGTCTGTATCAAATGCTCCCTCACTGAAATCAAACCCAATATCCCTGTCTGTATCAAACACACCCTCACTTCTATCAAACCCCAATATCCCTGCATAAACCCCAATATCCCTGTCTGTATCAAACACTCCCTCACTGATAACAAACACCAATATCCTTGTCTGTATCCAACACTCCTTCACTGATAACAAACACCAAAATCCCTGTCTGTATCAAACACTCCCTCACTGATAGCAAACCTAATATCCCTAGTCTGTATTACACTCTCCCTCACTCATAATCCCTGATATCCCTGTCTGTATCAATCACTCGCTCACTGATATCAAACCCTCATATCCCTGTCTGTAACAAACACTCCGTCACTGATAACAAAGCCCAATATTCCTGTCTGTAACAAACACTCACTCACCGATTTCAAACACCCAATATCCCTGTCCGTATCAAACACTCCCTCACTGATAATAAACCCCAATATCCCTGTCTGTGTCAAACACTGCCTCACTGATATCAAACCCCAATATTCCTGTCTATATCAAACACTCCCTCACTGATATGAAACCCCCAATATCCCTAGTGCTTACTAAAAACGCCATCACTCATGAACAGCAATACCCCTGTCTGTATCAAATACTCCCTCATTGAAAATAAACCCCAATATTCCTGTCTATATCAAACACACTCTCACTGATATCAAACTCCCAATATCCCTAGTGCGTATAAAACACACCATCACTCATGAACACCAATACTCCTGTCTGTATCAAACACTCTCTCATTGAAAATAAACCCCAATATTCCTGTCTATATCAAACACTCCCTCACTCATAAACCCTGATATCCCTGTCTGTATCAATCACTCACTCACTGATATCATAACCCATTATCCCTGTCTGTATCAAGCACTCCATCACTGATAAAAAACACCAATATCCCTGTCTGCATCAAACACTCCGTCACTAATAACAAACCATGATATGCCTGTCTGTATCATTCACTCCCTCACTGATAACAAACCCCAATATGCCTGTCTGTATCAGACAATCCCTGACTAATAACAATCCCCAACATCTCTGTCTGTACCAAACGCTCCCTCACTGATAGTAAACCCCAATATCTCAGTCGGAATCAGACACTACCTTACTGATATCCAAACCCAAAATCTCTGTTTGTATTAACCTCTCTCTGACTAATAACAAACCCCAATATCCCTATCTGTATGAAACATTCCCTCACTGATAACAAACCCCAATATCCATGTCTATATCAAACAATCCCTCACTGATATCAAACCCGCAATATCCCTGTCCGTATCAAACACTCCCTCACTGATAATAAACCCCAATATCGCTGCCTGTGTCAAACACTACCTCACTGATATCAAACCCCAATATCACTGTCTATATCAAACACTCCCTCACTGATAACAAAGCCCAATATCTCTGTCTGTATCAAACAATCCCTCACTGATGTCAAACCACAAATCCCAGTCTGTATCAAACACTCCCTCACTAATATCAAACCCACAATATCCCTAGTGCATACTAAACACGCCATCACTCATGAACACCAATACCTCTGTCTGTATCAAACACTCCCTCATTGAAAATAAACCACAATATTCCGGTCTGTATCACACACTACCTCACACATAAACCCTGATATCCCTGTCTGTATCAATCACTCGCTCACTGATATCAAACCCTAATATCCCTGTCTTTATCAAACACTCCCTCACTGATATCAAACCCCAATATCCCAGTCTGTATCAAAAACTCCCTCACTGATGTCAAACCCCAATATCCCAGTCTGTATCAAACACTCCCTCACTGATAACAAATCCCAATATCCCAGTCTGTATCAAAAACGCCCTCACTGATATCAAACCCCAATATCCCAGTCTGTATCAAACACTCCCTCGCTGATATCAAACCACAATATCCCTGTCTGTATCAAACACTCGCTCACTGATAACAAACCTAAATATCCCTAGTCTGTGATAAACACTCCCTCACACATAAACCCTAATTTGACTGTCTGTATCAATCACTCGCTCACTGATATGACACCCTAATATACCTGTCTGTATCAAATACTCCTGCCCTGATATCAAACCCCTATATCCCTGCAAAACCCCAATATCTCTATCTGTATCAAACATTCCCTCACTGATATCAAACCCTAATATCCCTGTCTTTATCAAACACTCCCTCACTGATATCAAAACCCAATATCCCAGTCTGTGTCAAAAACTCCCTCACTGATAACAAACCCCAATATCCTAGTCTGTATCAAACACTCCCTCACTGATATCAAACCCCATTATCCCAGTCTGTATCAAACACACCCTCACTGATAACAAACCCCAGTATCCCTGTTTGTATCAAACACTCCCTCATTGATAACAAACCTGAATATCCCTAGTCTGTACTAAAAGTCCCTCACTCATAAACTCTGATATCCCTGTCTGTATCAAACATTCCCTCACTGATATCAAAACCCAATATCCCTGTCTGTATCAAACACACCCTCACTGATAACAAATCCCAATATCTCTGTCTGTATCAAACACTCTCTCACTTATATCAAACCCCAATATCTCTGTCTGTATCAAACACTCCCTGACTAATATCAAACCCCAATATCCCAGTCTGTATCAAACACTCCCTCATTGATAACAAACCCCAATATGCCTGTCTGTATCAAACACTCCCTCATTGATAACAAACCCAAATATCCCTAGTCTCTACTTAACACTCTCTCACTCATAAACCCTAATATCCCTGTCTGTTTCATTCACTCCCTCACTGAAATCAAACTCTAATACCCCTGTATGTATCAAACACTCCCTCACTGATAAAAAAATCCCAATATCCCAGCTTAAACCCCAATATCCCTGTCTGTATCAAATGCTCCCTCACTGAAATCAAACCCCAATATCACTGTCTGTATCAAACACTCCCTCACTGATAAAAAACCCCAATATCCCAGCTTAAACCCCAATATCCCTGTCTGTATCAAATGCTCCCTCACTGAAATCAAACCCCAATATCCATGTCTGTATCAAACACACCCTCACTTCTATCAAACCCCAATATCCCTGCATAAACCCCAATATCCCTGTCTGTATCAAACACTCCCTCACTGATATCAAACCCCATTATCCCAGTCTGTATCAAACACACCCTCACTGATAACAAACCCCAGTATCCCTGTTTGTATCAAACACTCCCTCATTGATAACAAACCTGAATATCCCTAGTCTGTACTAAAAGTCCCTCACTCATAAACTCTGATATCCCTGTCTGTATCAAACATTCCCTCACTGATATCAAAACCCAATATCCCTGTCTGTATCAAACACACCCTCACTGATAACAAATCCCAATATCTCTGTCTGTATCAAACACTCTCTCACTTATATCAAACCCCAATATCTCTGTCTGTATCAAACACTCCCTGACTAATATCAAACCCCAATATCCCAGTCTGTATCAAACACTCCCTCATTGATAACAAACCCCAATATGCCTGTCTGTATCAAACACTCCCTCATTGATAACAAACCCAAATATCCCTAGTCTCTACTTAACACTCTCTCACTCATAAACCCTAATATCCCTGTCTGTTTCATTCACTCCCTCACTGAAATCAAACTCTAATACCCCTGTATGTATCAAACACTCCCTCACTGATAAAAAAATCCCAATATCCCAGCTTAAACCCCAATATCCCTGTCTGTATCAAATGCTCCCTCACTGAAATCAAACCCCAATATCACTGTCTGTATCAAACACTCCCTCACTGATAAAAAACCCCAATATCCCAGCTTAAACCCCAATATCCCTGTCTGTATCAAATGCTCCCTCACTGAAATCAAACCCCAATATCCATGTCTGTATCAAACACACCCTCACTTCTATCAAACCCCAATATCCCTGCATAAACCCCAATATCCCTGTCTGTATCAAACACTCCCTCACTGATATCAAACCCCATTATCCCAGTCTGTATCAAACACACCCTCACTGATAACAAACCCCAGTATCCCTGTTTGTATCAAACACTCCCTCATTGATAACAAACCTGAATATCCCTAGTCTGTACTAAAAGTCCCTCACTCATAAACTCTGATATCCCTGTCTGTATCAAACATTCCCTCACTGATATCAAAACCCAATATCCCTGTCTGTATCAAACACACCCTCACTGATAACAAATCCCAATATCTCTGTCTGTATCAAACACTCTCTCACTTATATCAAACCCCAATATCTCTGTCTGTATCAAACACTCCCTGACTAATATCAAACCCCAATATCCCAGTCTGTATCAAACACTCCCTCATTGATAACAAACCCCAATATGCCTGTCTGTATCAAACACTCCCTCATTGATAACAAACCCAAATATCCCTAGTCTCTACTTAACACTCTCTCACTCATAAACCCTAATATCCCTGTCTGTTTCATTCACTCCCTCACTGAAATCAAACTCTAATACCCCTGTATGTTTCAAACACTCCCTCACTGATAAAAAAATCCCAATATCCCAGCTTAAACCCCAATATCCCTGTCTGTATCAAATGCTCCCTCACTGAAATCAAACCCCAATATCACTGTCTGTATCAAACACTCCCTCACTGATAAAAAACCCCAATATCCCAGCTTAAACCCCAATATCCCTGTCTGTATCAAATGCTCCCTCACTGAAATCAAACCCAATATCCCTGTCTGTATCAAACACACCCTCACTTCTATCAAACCCCAATATCCCTGCATGAACCCCAATATCCCTGTCTGTATCAAACACTCCATCACTGATAACAAACACCAATATCCTTGTCTGTATCAAACACTCCTTCACTGATAACAAACACCAAAATCCCTGTCTGTATCAAACACTCCCTCACTGATAGCAAACCTAATATCCCTAGTCTGTAATACACTCTCCCTCACTCATAAACCCTGATATCCCTGTGTGTATCAATCACTCGCTCACTGATATCAAACCCTCATATCCCTGTCTGTAACAAACACTCCGTCACTGATAACAAAGCCCAATATTCCTGTCTGTAACAAACACTCACTCACCGATTTCAAACACCCAATATCCCTGTCCGTATCAAACACTCCCTCACTGATAATAAACCCCAATATCCCTGTCTGTGTCAAACACTGCCTCACTGATATCAAACCCCAATATTCCTGTCTATATCAAACACTCCCTCACTGATATGAAACCCCCAATATCCCTAGTGCTTACTAAAAACGCCATCACTCATGAACAGCAATACCCCTGTCTGTATCAAATACTCCCTCATTGAAAATAAACCCCAATATTCCTGTCTATATCAAACACACTCTCACTGATATCAAACTCCCAATATCCCTAGTGCGTATAAAACACACCATCACTCATGAACACCAATACTCCTGTCTGTATCAAACACTCTCTCATTGAAAATTAACCCCAATATTCCTGTCTATATCAAACACTCCCTCACTCATAAACCCTGATATCCCTGTCTGTATCAATCACTCACTCACTGATATCATAACCCATTATCCCTGTCTGTATCAAGCACTCCATCACTGATAAAAAACACCAATATCCCTGTCTGCATCAAACACTCCGTCACTAATAACAAACCATGATATGCCTGTCTGTATCATTCACTCCCTCACTGATAACAAACCCCAATATGCCTGTCTGTATCAGACAATCCCTGACTAATAACAATCCCCAACATCTCTGTCTGTACCAAACGCTCCCTCACTGATAGTAAACCCCAATATCTCAGTCGGAATCAGACACTACCTTACTGATATCCAAACCCAAAATCTCTGTTTGTATTAACCTCTCTCTGACTAATAACAAACCCCAATATCCCTATCTGTATAAAACATTCCCTCACTGATAACAAACCCCAATATCCATGTCTATATCAAACAATCCCTCACTGATATCAAACCCGCAATATCCCTGTCCGTATCAAACACTCCCTCACTGATAATAAACCCCAATATCGCTGCCTGTGTCAAACACTACCTCACTGATATCAAACCCCAATATCACTGTCTATATCAAACACTCCCTCACTGATAACAAAGCCCAATATCTCTGTCTGTATCAAACAATCCCTCACTGATGTCAAACCACAAATCCCAGTCTGTATCAAACACTCCCTCACTAATATCAAACCCACAATATCCCTAGTGCATACTAAACACGCCATCACTCATGAACACCAATACCTCTGTCTGTATCAAACACTCCCTCATTGAAAATAAACCACAATATTCCGGTCTGTATCACACACTACCTCACACATAAACCCTGATATCCCTGTCTGTATCAATCACTCGCTCACTGATATCAAACCCTAATATCCCTGTCTTTATCAAACACTCCCTCACTGATATCAAACCCCAATATCCCAGTCTGTATCAAAAACTCCCTCACTGATGTCAAACCCCAATATCCCAGTCTGTATCAAACACTCCCTCACTGATAACAAATCCCAATATTCCAGTCTGTATCAAAAACGCCCTCACTGATATCAAACCCCAATATCCCAGTCTGTATCAAACACTCCCTCGCTGATATCAAACCACAATATCCCTGTCTGTATCAAACACTCGCTCACTGATAACAAACCTAAATATCCCTAGTCTGTGATAAACACTCCCTCACACATAAACCCTAATTTGACTGTCTGTATCAATCACTCGCTCACTGATATGACACCCTAATATACCTGTCTGTATCAAATACTCCTGCCCTGATATCAAACCCCTATATCCCTGCAAAACCCCAATATCTCTATCTGTATCAAACATTCCCTCACTGATATCAAACCCTAATATCCCTGTCTTTATCAAACACTCCCTCACTGATATCAAAACCCAATATCCCAGTCTGTGTCAAAAACTCCCTCACTGATAACAAACCCCAATATCCTAGTCTGTATCAAACACTCCCTCACTGATATCAAACCCCATTATCCCAGTCTGTATCAAACACACCCTCACTGATAACAAACCCCAGTATCCCTGTTTGTATCAAACACTCCCTCATTGATAACAAACCTGAATATCCCTAGTCTGTACTAAAAGTCCCTCACTCATAAACTCTGATATCCCTGTCTGTATCAAACATTCCCTCACTGATATCAAAACCCAATATCCCTGTCTGTATCAAACACACCCTCACTGATAACAAATCCCAATATCTCTGTCTGTATCAAACACTCTCTCACTTATATCAAACCCCAATATCTCTGTCTGTATCAAACACTCCCTGACTAATATCAAACCCCAATATCCCAGTCTGTATCAAACACTCCCTCATTGATAACAAACCCCAATATGCCTGTCTGTATCAAACACTCCCTCATTGATAACAAACCCAAATATCCCTAGTCTCTACTTAACACTCTCTCACTCATAAACCCTAATATCCCTGTCTGTTTCATTCACTCCCTCACTGAAATCAAACTCTAATACCCCTGTATGTATCAAACACTCCCTCACTGATAAAAAAATCCCAATATCCCAGCTTAAACCCCAATATCCCTGTCTGTATCAAATGCTCCCTCACTGAAATCAAACCCCAATATCACTGTCTGTATCAAACACTCCCTCACTGATAAAAAACCCCAATATCCCAGCTTAAACCCCAATATCCCTGTCTGTATCAAATGCTCCCTCACTGAAATCAAACCCCAATATCCATGTCTGTATCAAACACACCCTCACTTCTATCAAACCCCAATATCCCTGCATAAACCCCAATATCCCTGTCTGTATCAAACACTCCCTCACTGATATCAAACCCCATTATCCCAGTCTGTATCAAACACACCCTCACTGATAACAAACCCCAGTATCCCTGTTTGTATCAAACACTCCCTCATTGATAACAAACCTGAATATCCCTAGTCTGTACTAAAAGTCCCTCACTCATAAACTCTGATATCCCTGTCTGTATCAAACATTCCCTCACTGATATCAAAACCCAATATCCCTGTCTGTATCAAACACACCCTCACTGATAACAAATCCCAATATCTCTGTCTGTATCAAACACTCTCTCACTTATATCAAACCCCAATATCTCTGTCTGTATCAAACACTCCCTGACTAATATCAAACCCCAATATCCCAGTCTGTATCAAACACTCCCTCATTGATAACAAACCCCAATATGCCTGTCTGTATCAAACACTCCCTCATTGATAACAAACCCAAATATCCCTAGTCTCTACTTAACACTCTCTCACTCATAAACCCTAATATCCCTGTCTGTTTCATTCACTCCCTCACTGAAATCAAACTCTAATACCCCTGTATGTTTCAAACACTCCCTCACTGATAAAAAAATCCCAATATCCCAGCTTAAACCCCAATATCCCTGTCTGTATCAAATGCTCCCTCACTGAAATCAAACCCCAATATCACTGTCTGTATCAAACACTCCCTCACTGATAAAAAACCCCAATATCCCAGCTTAAACCCCAATATCCCTGTCTGTATCAAATGCTCCCTCACTGAAATCAAACCCAATATCCCTGTCTGTATCAAACACACCCTCACTTCTATCAAACCCCAATATCCCTGCATGAACCCCAATATCCCTGTCTGTATCAAACACTCCATCACTGATAACAAACACCAATATCCTTGTCTGTATCAAACACTCCTTCACTGATAACAAACACCAAAATCCCTGTCTGTATCAAACACTCCCTCACTGATAGCAAACCTAATATCCCTAGTCTGTAATACACTCTCCCTCACTCATAAACCCTGATATCCCTGTGTGTATCAGTCACTCGCTCACTGATATCAAACCCTCATATCCCTGTCTGTAACAAACACTCCGTCACTGATAACAAAGCCCAATATTCCTGTCTGTAACAAACACTCACTCACCGATTTCAAACACCCAATATCCCTGTCCGTATCAAACACTCCCTCACTGATAATAAACCCCAATATCCCTGTCTGTGTCAAACACTGCCTCACTGATATCAAACCCCAATATTCCTGTCTATATCAAACACTCCCTCACTGATATGAAACCCCCAATATCCCTAGTGCTTACTAAAAACGCCATCACTCATGAACAGCAATACCCCTGTCTGTATCAAATACTCCCTCATTGAAAATAAACCCCAATATTCCTGTCTATATCAAACACACTCTCACTGATATCAAACTCCCAATATCCCTAGTGCGTATAAAACACACCATCACTCATGAACACCAATACTCCTGTCTGTATCAAACACTCTCTCATTGAAAATTAACCCCAATATTCCTGTCTATATCAAACACTCCCTCACTCATAAACCCTGATATCCCTGTCTGTATCAATCACTCACTCACTGATATCATAACCCATTATCCCTGTCTGTATCAAGCACTCCATCACTGATAAAAAACACCAATATCCCTGTCTGCATCAAACACTCCGTCACTAATAACAAACCATGATATGCCTGTCTGTATCATTCACTCCCTCACTGATAACAAACCCCAATATGCCTGTCTGTATCAGACAATCCCTGACTAATAACAATCCCCAACATCTCTGTCTGTACCAAACGCTCCCTCACTGATAGTAAACCCCAATATCTCAGTCGGAATCAGACACTACCTTACTGATATCCAAACCCAAAATCTCTGTTTGTATTAACCTCTCTCTGACTAATAACAAACCCCAATATCCCTATCTGTATAAAACATTCCCTCACTGATAACAAACCCCAATATCCATGTCTATATCAAACAATCCCTCACTGATATCAAACCCGCAATATCCCTGTCCGTATCAAACACTCCCTCACTGATAATAAACCCCAATATCGCTGCCTGTGTCAAACACTACCTCACTGATATCAAACCCCAATATCACTGTCTATATCAAACACTCCCTCACTGATAACAAAGCCCAATATCTCTGTCTGTATCAAACAATCCCTCACTGATGTCAAACCACAAATCCCAGTCTGTATCAAACACTCCCTCACTAATATCAAACCCACAATATCCCTAGTGCATACTAAACACGCCATCACTCATGAACACCAATACCTCTGTCTGTATCAAACACTCCCTCATTGAAAATAAACCACAATATTCCGGTCTGTATCACACACTACCTCACACATAAACCCTGATATCCCTGTCTGTATCAATCACTCGCTCACTGATATCAAACCCTAATATCCCTGTCTTTATCAAACACTCCCTCACTGATATCAAACCCCAATATCCCAGTCTGTATCAAAAACTCCCTCACTGATGTCAAACCCCAATATCCCAGTCTGTATCAAACACTCCCTCACTGATAACAAATCCCAATATCCCAGTCTGTATCAAAAACGCCCTCACTGATATCAAACCCCAATATCCCAGTCTGTATCAAACACTCCCTCGCTGATATCAAACCACAATATCCCTGTCTGTATCAAACACTCGCTCACTGATAACAAACCTAAATATCCCTAGTCTGTGATAAACACTCCCTCACACATAAACCCTAATTTGACTGTCTGTATCAATCACTCGCTCACTGATATGACACCCTAATATACCTGTCTGTATCAAATACTCCTGCCCTGATATCAAACCCCTATATCCCTGCAAAACCCCAATATCTCTATCTGTATCAAACATTCCCTCACTGATATCAAACCCTAATATCCCTGTCTTTATCAAACACTCCCTCACTGATATCAAAACCCAATATCCCAGTCTGTGTCAAAAACTCCCTCACTGATAACAAACCCCAATATCCTAGTCTGTATCAAACACTCCCTCACTGATATCAAACCCCATTATCCCAGTCTGTATCAAACACTCCCTCACGGATATCAAACCCCAATATCCCAGTCTGTATCAATAGCTCCCTCACTGATATCAAACGCCAATATCCCAGTCGGTATCAAACACTACCTCACTGATATCAAACCCCAATACCCCTGTCTGTATCAAACACTCCCTCACTGATAACAAACCTAAATATCCCAAGTCCGTAATAAACACGCCCTCATTCATAAACCCTGATATCCCTGTCTGTATCAATCAATCCCTTACTGGTATCAAACCCCAATATCCCTTTCTGTATCAAAAACTCCCTCACTGATATCAAACCCCAATATCTCAGTCTGTATCAAACACTCCCTCACTGATAACAAACCCCAGTATCCCTGTTTGTATCAAACACTCCCTCATTGATAACAAACCTGAATATCCCTAGTCTGTACTAAAAGTCCCTCACTCATAAACTCTGATATCCCTGTCTGTATCAAACATTCCCTCACTGATATCAAAACCCAATATCCCTGTCTGTATCAAACACACCCTCACTGATAACAAATCCCAATATCTCTGTCTGTATCAAACACTCTCTCACTTATATCAAACCCCAATATCTCTGTCTGTATCAAACACTCCCTGACTAATATCAAACCCCAATATCCCAGTCTGTATCAAACACTCCCTCATTGATAACAAACCCAAATATCCCTAGTCTCTACTTAACACTCTCTCACTCATAAACCCTAATATCCCTGTCTGTTTCATTCACTCCCTCACTGAAATCAAACTCTAATACCCCTGTATGTATCAAACACTCCCTCACTGATAAAAAAATCCCAATATCCCAGCTTAAACCCCAATATCCCTGTCTGTATCAAATGCTCCCTCACTGAAATCAAACCCCAATATCACTGTCTGTATCAAACACTCCCTCACTGATAAAAAACCCCAATATCCCAGCTTAAACCCCAATATCCCTGTCTGTATCAAATGCTCCCTCACTGAAATCAAACCCAATATCCCTGTCTGTATCAAACACACCCTCACTTCTATCAAACCCCAATATCCCTGCATAAACCCCAATATCCCTGTCTGTATCAAACACTCCCTGACTAATATCAAACCCCAATATCCCAGTCTGTATCAAACACTCCCTCATTGATAACAAACCCAAATATCCCTAGTCTCTACTTAACACTCTCTCACTCATAAACCCTAATATCCCTGTCTGTTTCATTCACTCCCTCACTGAAATCAAACTCTAATACCCCTGTATGTATCAAACACTCCCTCACTGATAAAAAAATCCCAATATCCCAGCTTAAACCCCAATATCCCTGTCTGTATCAAATGCTCCCTCACTGAAATCAAACCCCAATATCACTGTCTGTATCAAACACTCCCTCACTGATAAAAAACCCCAATATCCCAGCTTAAACCCCAATATCCCTGTCTGTATCAAATGCTCCCTCACTGAAATCAAACCCAATATCCCTGTCTGTATCAAACACACCCTCACTTCTATCAAACCCCAATATCCCTGCATAAACCCCAATATCCCTGTCTGTATCAAACCCTCCCTCACTGATAACAAACACCAATATCCTTGTCTGTATCCAACACTCCTTCACTGATAACAAACACCAAAATCCCTGTCTGTATCAAACACTCCCTCACTGATAGCAAACCTAATATCCCTAGTCTGTATTACTCTCTCCCTCACTCATAATCCCTGATATCCCTGTCTGTATCAATCACTCGCTCACTGATATCAAACCCTCATATCCCTGTCTGTAACAAACACTCCGTCACTGATAACAAAGCCCAATATTCCTGTCTGTAACAAACACTCACTCACCGATTTCAAACACCCAATATCCCTGTCCGTATCAAACACTCCCTCACTGATAATAAACCCCAATATCCCTGTCTGTGTCAAACACTGCCTCACTGATATCAAACCCCAATATTCCTGTCTATATCAAACACTCCCTCACTGATATGAAACCCCCAATATCCCTAGTGCTTACTAAAAACGCCATCACTCATGAACAGCAATACCCCTGTCTGTATCAAATACTCCCTCATTGAAAATAAACCCCAATATTCCTGTCTATATCAAACACACTCTCACTGATATCAAACTCCCAATATCCCTAGTGCGTATAAAACACACCATCACTCATGAACACCAATACTCCTGTCTGTATCAAACACTCTCTCATTGAAAATAAACCCCAATATTCCTGTCTATATCAAACACTCCCTCACTCATAAACCCTGATATCCCTGTCTGTATCAATCACTCACTCACTGATATCATAACCCATTATCCCTGTCTGTATCAAGCACTCCATCACTGATAAAAAACACCAATATCCCTGTCTGCATCAAACACTCCGTCACTAATAACAAACCATGATATGCCTGTCTGTATCATTCACTCCCTCACTGATAACAAACCCCAATATGCCTGTCTGTATCAGACAATCCCTGACTAATAACAATCCCCAACATCTCTGTCTGTACCAAACGCTCCCTCACTGATAGTAAACCCCAATATCTCAGTCGGAATCAGACACTACCTTACTGATATCCAAACCCAAAATCTCTGTTTGTATTAACCTCTCTCTGACTAATAACAAACCCCAATATCCCTATCTGTATGAAACATTCCCTCACTGATAACAAACCCCAATATCCATGTCTATATCAAACAATCCCTCACTGATATCAAACCCGCAATATCCCTGTCCGTATCAAACACTCCCTCACTGATAATAAACCCCAATATCGCTGCCTGTGTCAAACACTACCTCACTGATATCAAACCACAATATCACTGTCTATATCAAACACTCCCTCACTGATAACAAAGCCCAATATCTCTGTCTGTATCAAACAATCCCTCACTGATGTCAAACCACAAATCCCAGTCTGTATCAAACACTCCCTCACTAATATCAAACCCACAATATCCCTAGTGCATACTAAACACGCCATCACTCATGAACACCAATACCTCTGTCTGTATCAAACACTCCCTCATTGAAAATAAACCACAATATTCCGGTCTGTATCACACACTACCTCACACATAAACCCTGATATCCCTGTCTGTATCAATCACTCGCTCACTGATATCAAACCCTAATATCCCTGTCTTTATCAAACACTCCCTCACTGATATCAAACCCCAATATCCCAGTCTGTATCAAAAACTCCCTCACTGATGTCAAACCCCAATATCCCAGTCTGTATCAAACACTCCCTCACTGATAACAAATCCCAATATCCCAGTCTGTATCAAAAACGCCCTCACTGATATCAAACCCCAATAACCCAGTCTGTATCAAACACTCCCTTGCTGATATCAAACCACAATATCCCTGTCTGTATCAAACACTCGCTCACTGATAACAAACCTAAATATCCCTAGTCTGTGATAAACACTCCCTCACACATAAACCCTAATTTGACTGTCTGTATCAATCACTCGCTCACTGATATGACACCCTAATATACCTGTCTGTATCAAATACTCCTGCCCTGATATCAAACCCCTATATCCCTGCAAAACCCCAATATCTCTATCTGTATCAAACATTCCCTCACTGATATCAAACCCTAATATCCCTGTCTTTATCAAACACTCCCTCACTGATATCAAAACCCAATATCCCAGTCTGTGTCAAAAACTCCCTCACTGATAACAAACCCCAATATCCTAGTCTGTATCAAACACTCCCTCACTGATATCAAACCCCATTATCCCAGTCTGTATCAAACACACCCTCACTGATAACAAACCCCAGTATCCCTGTTTGTATCAAACACTCCCTCATTGATAACAAACCTGAATATCCCTAGTCTGTACTAAAAGTCCCTCACTCATAAACTCTGATATCCCTGTCTGTATCAAACATTCCCTCACTGATATCAAAACCCAATATCCCTGTCTGTATCAAACACACCCTCACTGATAACAAATCCCAATATCTCTGTCTGTATCAAACACTCTCTCACTTATATCAAACCCCAATATCTCTGTCTGTATCAAACACTCCCTGACTAATATCAAACCCCAATATCCCAGTCTGTATCAAACACTCCCTCATTGATAACAAACCCCAATATGCCTGTCTGTATCAAACACTCCCTCATTGATAACAAACCCAAATATCCCTAGTCTCTACTTAACACTCTCTCACTCATAAACCCTAATATCCCTGTCTGTTTCATTCACTCCCTCACTGAAATCAAACTCTAATACCCCTGTATGTATCAAACACTCCCTCACTGATAAAAAAATCCCAATATCCCAGCTTAAACCCCAATATCCCTGTCTGTATCAAATGCTCCCTCACTGAAATCAAACCCCAATATCACTGTCTGTATCAAACACTCCCTCACTGATAAAAAACCCCAATATCCCAGCTTAAACCCCAATATCCCTGTCTGTATCAAATGCTCCCTCACTGAAATCAAACCCCAATATCCATGTCTGTATCAAACACACCCTCACTTCTATCAAACCCCAATATCCCTGCATAAACCCCAATATCCCTGTCTGTATCAAACACTCCCTCACTGATATCAAACCCCATTATCCCAGTCTGTATCAAACACACCCTCACTGATAACAAACCCCAGTATCCCTGTTTGTATCAAACACTCCCTCATTGATAACAAACCTGAATATCCCTAGTCTGTACTAAAAGTCCCTCACTCATAAACTCTGATATCCCTGTCTGTATCAAACATTCCCTCACTGATATCAAAACCCAATATCCCTGTCTGTATCAAACACACCCTCACTGATAACAAATCCCAATATCTCTGTCTGTATCAAACACTCTCTCACTTATATCAAACCCCAATATCTCTGTCTGTATCAAACACTCCCTGACTAATATCAAACCCCAATATCCCAGTCTGTATCAAACACTCCCTCATTGATAACAAACCCCAATATGCCTGTCTGTATCAAACACTCCCTCATTGATAACAAACCCAAATATCCCTAGTCTCTACTTAACACTCTCTCACTCATAAACCCTAATATCCCTGTCTGTTTCATTCACTCCCTCACTGAAATCAAACTCTAATACCCCTGTATGTATCAAACACTCCCTCACTGATAAAAAAATCCCAATATCCCAGCTTAAACCCCAATATCCCTGTCTGTATCAAATGCTCCCTCACTGAAATCAAACCCCAATATCACTGTCTGTATCAAACACTCCCTCACTGATAAAAAACCCCAATATCCCAGCTTAAACCCCAATATCCCTGTCTGTATCAAATGCTCCCTCACTGAAATCAAACCCAATATCCCTGTCTGTATCAAACACTCCCTCACTGATAACAAACACCAATATCCTTGTCTGTATCCAACACTCCTTCACTGATAACAAACACCAAAATCCCTGTCTGTATCAAACACTCCCTCACTGATAGCAAACCTAATATCCCTAGTCTGTATTACACTCTCCCTCACTCATAATCCCTGATATCCCTGTCTGTATCAATCACTCGCTCACTGATATCAAACCCTCATATCCCTGTCTGTAACAAACACTCCGTCACTGATAACAAAGCCCAATATTCCTGTCTGTAACAAACACTCACTCACCGATTTCAAACACCCAATATCCCTGTCCGTATCAAACACTCCCTCACTGATAATAAACCCCAATATCCCTGTCTGTGTCAAACACTGCCTCACTGATATCAAACCCCAATATTCCTGTCTATATCAAACACTCCCTCACTGATATGAAACCCCCAATATCCCTAGTGCTTACTAAAAACGCCATCACTCATGAACAGCAATACCCCTGTCTGTATCAAATACTCCCTCATTGAAAATAAACCCCAATATTCCTGTCTATATCAAACACACTCTCACTGATATCAAACTCCCAATATCCCTAGTGCGTATAAAACACACCATCACTCATGAACACCAATACTCCTGTCTGTATCAAACACTCTCTCATTGAAAATAAACCCCAATATTCCTGTCTATATCAAACACTCCCTCACTCATAAACCCTGATATCCCTGTCTGTATCAATCACTCACTCACTGATATCATAACCCATTATCCCTGTCTGTATCAAGCACTCCATCACTGATAAAAAACACCAATATCCCTGTCTGCATCAAACACTCCGTCACTAATAACAAACCATGATATGCCTGTCTGTATCATTCACTCCCTCACTGATAACAAACCCCAATATGCCTGTCTGTATCAGACAATCCCTCACTAATAACAATCCCCAACATCTCTGTCTGTACCAAACGCTCCCTCACTGATAGTAAACCCCAATATCTCAGTCGGAATCAGACACTACCTTACTGATATCCAAACCCAAAATCTCTGTTTGTATTAACCTCTCTCTGACTAATAACAAACCCCAATATCCCTATCTGTATGAAACATTCCCTCACTGATAACAAACCCCAATATCCATGTCTATATCAAACAATCCCTCACTGATATCAAACCCTCAATATCCCTGTCCGTATCAAACACTCCCTCACTGATAATAAACCCCAATATCGCTGCCTGTGTCAAACACTACCTCACTGATATCAAACCCCAATATCACTGTCTATATCAAACACTCCCTCACTGATAACAAAGCCCAATATCTCTGTCTGTATCAAACAATCCCTCACTGATGTCAAACCACAAATCCCAGTCTGTATCAAACACTCCCTCACTAATATCAAACCCACAATATCCCTAGTGCATACTAAACACGCCATCACTCATGAACACCAATACCTCTGTCTGTATCAAACACTCCCTCATTGAAAATAAACCACAATATTCCGGTCTGTATCACACACTACCTCACACATAAACCCTGATATCCCTGTCTGTATCAATCACTCGCTCACTGATATCAAACCCTAATATCCCTGTCTTTATCAAACACTCCCTCACTGATATCAAACCCCAATATCCCAGTCTGTATCAAAAACTCCCTCACTGATGTCAAACCCCAATATCCCAGTCTGTATCAAACACTCCCTCACTGATAACAAATCCCAATATCCCAGTCTGTATCAAAAACGCCCTCACTGATATCAAACCCCAATATCCCAGTCTGTATCAAACACTCCCTCGCTGATATCAAACCACAATATCCCTGTCTGTATCAAACACTCGCTCACTGATAACAAACCTAAATATCCCTAGTCTGTGATAAACACTCCCTCACACATAAACCCTAATTTGACTGTCTGTATCAATCACTCGCTCACTGATATGACACCCTAATATACCTGTCTGTATCAAATACTCCTGCCCTGATATCAAACCCCTATATCCCTGCAAAACCCCAATATCTCTATCTGTATCAAACATTCCCTCACTGATATCAAACCCTAATATCCCTGTCTTTATCAAACACTCCCTCACTGATATCAAAACCCAATATCCATGTCTGTGTCAAAAACTCCCTCACTGATAACAAACCCCAATATCCTAGTCTGTATCAAACACTCCCTCACTGATATCAAACCCCATTATCCCAGTCTGTATCAAACACACCCTCACTGATAACAAACCCCAGTATCCCTGTTTGTATCAAACACTCCCTCATTGATAACAAACCTGAATATCCCTAGTCTGTACTAAAAGTCCCTCACTCATAAACTCTGATATCCCTGTCTGTATCAAACATTCCCTCACTGATATCAAAACCCAATATCCCTGTCTGTATCAAACACACCCTCACTGATAACAAATCCCAATATCTCTGTCTGTATCAAACACTCTCTCACTTATATCAAACCCCAATATCTCTGTCTGTATCAAACACTCCCTGACTAATATCAAACCCCAATATCCCAGTCTGTATCAAACACTCCCTCATTGATAACAAACCCCAATATGCCTGTCTGTATCAAACACTCCCTCATTGATAACAAACCCAAATATCCCTAGTCTCTACTTAACACTCTCTCACTCATAAACCCTAATATCCCTGTCTGTTTCATTCACTCCCTCACTGAAATCAAACTCTAATACCCCTGTATGTATCAAACACTCCCTCACTGATAAAAAAATCCCAATATCCCAGCTTAAACCCCAATATCCCTGTCTGTATCAAATGCTCCCTCACTGAAATCAAACCCCAATATCACTGTCTGTATCAAACACTCCCTCACTGATAAAAAACCCCAATATCCCAGCTTAAACCCCAATATCCCTGTCTGTATCAAATGCTCCCTCACTGAAATCAAACCCCAATATCCATGTCTGTATCAAACACACCCTCACTTCTATCAAACCCCAATATCCCTGCATAAACCCCAATATCCCTGTCTGTATCAAACACTCCCTCACTGATATCAAACCCCATTATCCCAGTCTGTATCAAACACACCCTCACTGATAACAAACCCCAGTATCCCTGTTTGTATCAAACACTCCCTCATTGATAACAAACCTGAATATCCCTAGTCTGTACTAAAAGTCCCTCACTCATAAACTCTGATATCCCTGTCTGTATCAAACATTCCCTCACTGATATCAAAACCCAATATCCCTGTCTGTATCAAACACACCCTCACTGATAACAAATCCCAATATCTCTGTCTGTATCAAACACTCTCTCACTTATATCAAACCCCAATATCTCTGTCTGTATCAAACACTCCCTGACTAATATCAAACCCCAATATCCCAGTCTGTATCAAACACTCCCTCATTGATAACAAACCCCAATATGCCTGTCTGTATCAAACACTCCCTCATTGATAACAAACCCAAATATCCCTAGTCTCTACTTAACACTCTCTCACTCATAAACCCTAATATCCCTGTCTGTTTCATTCACTCCCTCACTGAAATCAAACTCTAATACCCCTGTATGTATCAAACACTCCCTCACTGATAAAAAAATCCCAATATCCCAGCTTAAACCCCAATATCCCTGTCTGTATCAAATGCTCCCTCACTGAAATCAAACCCCAATATCACTGTCTGTATCAAACACTCCCTCACTGATAAAAAACCCCAATATCCCAGCTTAAACCCCAATATCCCTGTCTGTATCAAATGCTCCCTCACTGAAATCAAACCCAATATCCCTGTCTGTATCAAACACTCCCTCACTGATAACAAACACCAATATCCTTGTCTGTATCCAACACTCCTTCACTGATAACAAACACCAAAATCCCTGTCTGTATCAAACACTCCCTCACTGATAGCAAACCTAATATCCCTAGTCTGTATTACACTCTCCCTCACTCATAATCCCTGATATCCCTGTCTGTATCAATCACTCGCTCACTGATATCAAACCCTCATATCCCTGTCTGTAACAAACACTCCGTCACTGATAACAAAGCCCAATATTCCTGTCTGTAACAAACACTCACTCACCGATTTCAAACACCCAATATCCCTGTCCGTATCAAACACTCCCTCACTGATAATAAACCCCAATATCCCTGTCTGTGTCAAACACTGCCTCACTGATATCAAACCCCAATATTCCTGTCTATATCAAACACTCCCTCACTGATATGAAACCCCCAATATCCCTAGTGCTTACTAAAAACGCCATCACTCATGAACAGCAATACCCCTGTCTGTATCAAATACTCCCTCATTGAAAATAAACCCCAATATTCCTGTCTATATCAAACACACTCTCACTGATATCAAACTTCCAATATCCCTAGTGCGTATAAAACACACCATCACTCATGAACACCAATACTCCTGTCTGTATCAAACACTCTCTCATTGAAAATAAACCCCAATATTCCTGTCTATATCAAACACTCCCTCACTCATAAACCCTGATATCCCTGTCTGTATCAATCACTCACTCACTGATATCATAACCCATTATCCCTGTCTGTATCAAGCACTCCATCACTGATAAAAAACACCAATATCCCTGTCTGCATCAAACACTCCGTCACTAATAACAAACCATGATATGCCTGTCTGTATCATTCACTCCCTCACTGATAACAAACCCCAATATGCCTGTCTGTATCAGACAATCCCTCACTAATAACAATCCCCAACATCTCTGTCTGTACCAAACGCTCCCTCACTGATAGTAAACCCCAATATCTCAGTCGGAATCAGACACTACCTTACTGATATCCAAACCCAAAATCTCTGTTTGTATTAACCTCTCTCTGACTAATAACAAACCCCAATATCCCTATCTGTATGAAACATTCCCTCACTGATAACAAACCCCAATATCCATGTCTATATCAAACAATCCCTCACTGATATCAAACCCGCAATATCCCTGTCCGTATCAAACACTCCCTCACTGATAATAAACCCCAATATCGCTGCCTGTGTCAAACACTACCTCACTGATATCAAACCCCAATATCACTGTCTATATCAAACACTCCCTCACTGATAACAAAGCCCAATATCTCTGTCTGTATCAAACAATCCCTCACTGATGTCAAACCACAAATCCCAGTCTGTATCAAACACTCCCTCACTAATATCAAACCCACAATATCCCTAGTGCATACTAAACACGCCATCACTCATGAACACCAATACCTCTGTCTGTATCAAACACTCCCTCATTGAAAATAAACCACAATATTCCGGTCTGTATCACACACTACCTCACACATAAACCCTGATATCCCTGTCTGTATCAATCACTCGCTCACTGATATCAAACCCTAATATCCCTGTCTTTATCAAACACTCCCTCACTGATATCAAACCCCAATATCCCAGTCTGTATCAAAAACTCCCTCACTGATGTCAAACCCCAATATCCCAGTCTGTATCAAACACTCCCTCACTGATAACAAATCCCAATATCCCAGTCTGTATCAAAAACGCCCTCACTGATATCAAACCCCAATATCCCAGTCTGTATCAAACACTCCCTCGCTGATATCAAACCACAATATCCCTGTCTGTATCAAACACTCGCTCACTGATAACAAACCTAAATATCCCTAGTCTGTGATAAACACTCCCTCACACATAAACCCTAATTTGACTGTCTGTATCAATCACTCGCTCACTGATATGACACCCTAATATACCTGTCTGTATCAAATACTCCTGCCCTGATATCAAACCCCTATATCCCTGCAAAACCCCAATATCTCTATCTGTATCAAACATTCCCTCACTGATATCAAACCCTAATATCCCTGTCTTTATCAAACACTCCCTCACTGATATCAAAACCCAATATCCCAGTCTGTGTCAAAAACTCCCTCACTGATAACAAACCCCAATATCCTAGTCTGTATCAAACACTCCCTCACTGATATCAAACCCCATTATCCCAGTCTGTATCAAACACACCCTCACTGATAACAAACCCCAGTATCCCTGTTTGTATCAAACACTCCCTCATTGATAACAAACCTGAATATCCCTAGTCTGTACTAAAAGTCCCTCACTCATAAACTCTGATATCCCTGTCTGTATCAAACATTCCCTCACTGATATCAAAACCCAATATCCCTGTCTGTATCAAACACACCCTCACTGATAACAAATCCCAATATCTCTGTCTGTATCAAACACTCTCTCACTTATATCAAACCCCAATATCTCTGTCTGTATCAAACACTCCCTGACTAATATCAAACCCCAATATCCCAGTCTGTATCAAACACTCCCTCATTGATAACAAACCCCAATATGCCTGTCTGTATCAAACACTCCCTCATTGATAACAAACCCAAATATCCCTAGTCTCTACTTAACACTCTCTCACTCATAAACCCTAATATCCCTGTCTGTTTCATTCACTCCCTCACTGAAATCAAACTCTAATACCCCTGTATGTATCAAACACTCCCTCACTGATAAAAAAATCCCAATATCCCAGCTTAAACCCCAATATCCCTGTCTGTATCAAATGCTCCCTCACTGAAATCAAACCCCAATATCACTGTCTGTATCAAACACTCCCTCACTGATAAAAAACCCCAATATCCCAGCTTAAACCCCAATATCCCTGTCTGTATCAAATGCTCCCTCACTGAAATCAAACCCAATATCCCTGTCTGTATCAAACACACCCTCACTTCTATCAAACCCCAATATCCCTGCATGAACCCCAATATCCCTGTCTGTATCAAACACTCCATCACTGATAACAAACACCAATATCCTTGTCTGTATCAAACACTCCTTCACTGATAACAAACACCAAAATCCCTGTCTGTATCAAACACTCCCTCACTGATAGCAAACCTAATATCCCTAGTCTGTAATACACTCTCCCTCACTCATAAACCCTGATATCCCTGTCTGTATCAATCACTCGCTCACTGATATCAAACCCTCATATCCCTGTCTGTAACAAACACTCCGTCACTGATAACAAAGCCCAATATTCCTGTCTGTAACAAACACTCACTCACCGATTTCAAACACCCAATATCCCTGTCCGTATCAAACACTCCCTCACTGATAATAAACCCCAATATCCCTGTCTGTGTCAAACACTGCCTCACTGATATCAAACCCCAATATTCCTGTCTATATCAAACACTCCCTCACTGATATGAAACCCCCAATATCCCTAGTGCTTACTAAAAACGCCATCACTCATGAACAGCAATACCCCTGTCTGTATCAAATACTCCCTCATTGAAAATAAACCCCAATATTCCTGTCTATATCAAACACACTCTCACTGATATCAAACTCCCAATATCCCTAGTGCGTATAAAACACACCATCACTCATGAACACCAATACTCCTGTCTGTATCAAACACTCTCTCATTGAAAATTAACCCCAATATTCCTGTCTATATCAAACACTCCCTCACTCATAAACCCTGATATCCCTGTCTGTATCAATCACTCACTCACTGATATCATAACCCATTATCCCTGTCTGTATCAAGCACTCCATCACTGATAAAAAACACCAATATCCCTGTCTGCATCAAACACTCCGTCACTAATAACAAACCATGATATGCCTGTCTGTATCATTCACTCCCTCACTGATAACAAACCCCAATATGCCTGTCTGTATCAGACAATCCCTGACTAATAACAATCCCCAACATCTCTGTCTGTACCAAACGCTCCCTCACTGATAGTAAACCCCAATATCTCAGTCGGAATCAGACACTACCTTACTGATATCCAAACCCAAAATCTCTGTTTGTATTAACCTCTCTCTGACTAATAACAAACCCCAATATCCCTATCTGTATAAAACATTCCCTCACTGATAACAAACCCCAATATCCATGTCTATATCAAACAATCCCTCACTGATATCAAACCCGCAATATCCCTGTCCGTATCAAACACTCCCTCACTGATAATAAACCCCAATATCGCTGCCTGTGTCAAACACTACCTCACTGATATCAAACCCCAATATCACTGTCTATATCAAACACTCCCTCACTGATAACAAAGCCCAATATCTCTGTCTGTATCAAACAATCCCTCACTGATGTCAAACCACAAATCCCAGTCTGTATCAAACACTCCCTCACTAATATCAAACCCACAATATCCCTAGTGCATACTAAACACGCCATCACTCATGAACACCAATACCTCTGTCTGTATCAAACACTCCCTCATTGAAAATAAACCACAATATTCCGGTCTGTATCACACACTACCTCACACATAAACCCTGATATCCCTGTCTGTATCAATCACTCGCTCACTGATATCAAACCCTAATATCCCTGTCTTTATCAAACACTCCCTCACTGATATCAAACCCCAATATCCCAGTCTGTATCAAAAACTCCCTCACTGATGTCAAACCCCAATATCCCAGTCTGTATCAAACACTCCCTCACTGATAACAAATCCCAATATCCCAGTCTGTATCAAAAACGCCCTCACTGATATCAAACCCCAATATCCCAGTCTGTATCAAACACTCCCTCGCTGATATCAAACCACAATATCCCTGTCTGTATCAAACACTCGCTCACTGATAACAAACCTAAATATCCCTAGTCTGTGATAAACACTCCCTCACACATAAACCCTAATTTGACTGTCTGTATCAATCACTCGCTCACTGATATGACACCCTAATATACCTGTCTGTATCAAATACTCCTGCCCTGATATCAAACCCCTATATCCCTGCAAAACCCCAATATCTCTATCTGTATCAAACATTCCCTCACTGATATCAAACCCTAATATCCCTGTCTTTATCAAACACTCCCTCACTGATATCAAAACCCAATATCCCAGTCTGTGTCAAAAACTCCCTCACTGATAACAAACCCCAATATCCTAGTCTGTATCAAACACTCCCTCACTGATATCAAACCCCATTATCCCAGTCTGTATCAAACACTCCCTCACGGATATCAAACCCCAATATCCCAGTCTGTATCAATAGCTCCCTCACTGATATCAAACGCCAATATCCCAGTCGGTATCAAACACTACCTCACTGATATCAAACCCCAATACCCCTGTCTGTATCAAACACTCCCTCACTGATAACAAACCTAAATATCCCAAGTCCGTAATAAACACGCCCTCATTCATAAACCCTGATATCCCTGTCTGTATCAATCAATCCCTTACTGGTATCAAACCCCAATATCCCTTTCTGTATCAAAAACTCCCTCACTGATATCAAACCCCAATATCTCAGTCTGTATCAAACACTCCCTCACTGATAACAAACCCCAGTATCCCTGTTTGTATCAAACACTCCCTCATTGATAACAAACCTGAATATCCCTAGTCTGTACTAAAAGTCCCTCACTCATAAACTCTGATATCCCTGTCTGTATCAAACATTCCCTCACTGATATCAAAACCCAATATCCCTGTCTGTATCAAACACACCCTCACTGATAACAAATCCCAATATCTCTGTCTGTATCAAACACTCTCTCACTTATATCAAACCCCAATATCTCTGTCTGTATCAAACACTCCCTGACTAATATCAAACCCCAATATCCCAGTCTGTATCAAACACTCCCTCATTGATAACAAACCCCAATATGCCTGTCTGTATCAAACACTCCCTCATTGATAACAAACCCAAATATCCCTAGTCTCTACTTAACACTCTCTCACTCATAAACCCTAATATCCCTGTCTGTTTCATTCACTCCCTCACTGAAATCAAACTCTAATACCCCTGTATGTATCAAACACTCCCTCACTGATAAAAAAATCCCAATATCCCAGCTTAAACCCCAATATCCCTGTCTGTATCAAATGCTCCCTCACTGAAATCAAACCCCAATATCACTGTCTGTATCAAACACTCCCTCACTGATAAAAAACCCCAATATCCCAGCTTAAACCCCAATATCCCTGTCTGTATCAAATGCTCCCTCACTGAAATCAAACCCCAATATCCATGTCTGTATCAAACACACCCTCACTTCTATCAAACCCCAATATCCCTGCATAAACCCCAATATCCCTGTCTGTATCAAACACTCCCTCACTGATATCAAACCCCATTATCCCAGTCTGTATCAAACACACCCTCACTGATAACAAACCCCAGTATCCCTGTTTGTATCAAACACTCCCTCATTGATAACAAACCTGAATATCCCTAGTCTGTACTAAAAGTCCCTCACTCATAAACTCTGATATCCCTGTCTGTATCAAACATTCCCTCACTGATATCAAAACCCAATATCCCTGTCTGTATCAAACACACCCTCACTGATAACAAATCCCAATATCTCTGTCTGTATCAAACACTCTCTCACTTATATCAAACCCCAATATCTCTGTCTGTATCAAACACTCCCTGACTAATATCAAACCCCAATATCCCAGTCTGTATCAAACACTCCCTCATTGATAACAAACCCCAATATGCCTGTCTGTATCAAACACTCCCTCATTGATAACAAACCCAAATATCCCTAGTCTCTACTTAACACTCTCTCACTCATAAACCCTAATATCCCTGTCTGTTTCATTCACTCCCTCACTGAAATCAAACTCTAATACCCCTGTATGTATCAAACACTCCCTCACTGATAAAAAAATCCCAATATCCCAGCTTAAACCCCAATATCCCTGTCTGTATCAAATGCTCCCTCACTGAAATCAAACCCCAATATCACTGTCTGTATCAAACACTCCCTCACTGATAAAAAACCCCAATATCCCAGCTTAAACCCCAATATCCCTGTCTGTATCAAATGCTCCCTCACTGAAATCAAACCCAATATCCCTGTCTGTATCAAACACTCCCTCACTGATAACAAACACCAATATCCTTGTCTGTATCCAACACTCCTTCACTGATAACAAACACCAAAATCCCTGTCTGTATCAAACACTCCCTCACTGATAGCAAACCTAATATCCCTAGTCTGTATTACACTCTCCCTCACTCATAATCCCTGATATCCCTGTCTGTATCAATCACTCGCTCACTGATATCAAACCCTCATATCCCTGTCTGTAACAAACACTCCGTCACTGATAACAAAGCCCAATATTCCTGTCTGTAACAAACACTCACTCACCGATTTCAAACACCCAATATCCCTGTCCGTATCAAACACTCCCTCACTGATAATAAACCCCAATATCCCTGTCTGTGTCAAACACTGCCTCACTGATATCAAACCCCAATATTCCTGTCTATATCAAACACTCCCTCACTGATATGAAACCCCCAATATCCCTAGTGCTTACTAAAAACGCCATCACTCATGAACAGCAATACCCCTGTCTGTATCAAATACTCCCTCATTGAAAATAAACCCCAATATTCCTGTCTATATCAAACACACTCTCACTGATATCAAACTTCCAATATCCCTAGTGCGTATAAAACACACCATCACTCATGAACACCAATACTCCTGTCTGTATCAAACACTCTCTCATTGAAAATAAACCCCAATATTCCTGTCTATATCAAACACTCCCTCACTCATAAACCCTGATATCCCTGTCTGTATCAATCACTCACTCACTGATATCATAACCCATTATCCCTGTCTGTATCAAGCACTCCATCACTGATAAAAAACACCAATATCCCTGTCTGCATCAAACACTCCGTCACTAATAACAAACCATGATATGCCTGTCTGTATCATTCACTCCCTCACTGATAACAAACCCCAATATGCCTGTCTGTATCAGACAATCCCTCACTAATAACAATCCCCAACATCTCTGTCTGTACCAAACGCTCCCTCACTGATAGTAAACCCCAATATCTCAGTCGGAATCAGACACTACCTTACTGATATCCAAACCCAAAATCTCTGTTTGTATTAACCTCTCTCTGACTAATAACAAACCCCAATATCCCTATCTGTATGAAACATTCCCTCACTGATAACAAACCCCAATATCCATGTCTATATCAAACAATCCCTCACTGATATCAAACCCGCAATATCCCTGTCCGTATCAAACACTCCCTCACTGATAATAAACCCCAATATCGCTGCCTGTGTCAAACACTACCTCACTGATATCAAACCCCAATATCACTGTCTATATCAAACACTCCCTCACTGATAACAAAGCCCAATATCTCTGTCTGTATCAAACAATCCCTCACTGATGTCAAACCACAAATCCCAGTCTGTATCAAACACTCCCTCACTAATATCAAACCCACAATATCCCTAGTGCATACTAAACACGCCATCACTCATGAACACCAATACCTCTGTCTGTATCAAACACTCCCTCATTGAAAATAAACCACAATATTCCGGTCTGTATCACACACTACCTCACACATAAACCCTGATATCCCTGTCTGTATCAATCACTCGCTCACTGATATCAAACCCTAATATCCCTGTCTTTATCAAACACTCCCTCACTGATATCAAACCCCAATATCCCAGTCTGTATCAAAAACTCCCTCACTGATGTCAAACCCCAATATCCCAGTCTGTATCAAACACTCCCTCACTGATAACAAATCCCAATATCCCAGTCTGTATCAAAAACGCCCTCACTGATATCAAACCCCAATATCCCAGTCTGTATCAAACACTCCCTCGCTGATATCAAACCACAATATCCCTGTCTGTATCAAACACTCGCTCACTGATAACAAACCTAAATATCCCTAGTCTGTGATAAACACTCCCTCACACATAAACCCTAATTTGACTGTCTGTATCAATCACTCGCTCACTGATATGACACCCTAATATACCTGTCTGTATCAAATACTCCTGCCCTGATATCAAACCCCTATATCCCTGCAAAACCCCAATATCTCTATCTGTATCAAACATTCCCTCACTGATATCAAACCCTAATATCCCTGTCTTTATCAAACACTCCCTCACTGATATCAAAACCCAATATCCCAGTCTGTGTCAAAAACTCCCTCACTGATAACAAACCCCAATATCCTAGTCTGTATCAAACACTCCCTCACTGATATCAAACCCCATTATCCCAGTCTGTATCAAACACACCCTCACTGATAACAAACCCCAGTATCCCTGTTTGTATCAAACACTCCCTCATTGATAACAAACCTGAATATCCCTAGTCTGTACTAAAAGTCCCTCACTCATAAACTCTGATATCCCTGTCTGTATCAAACATTCCCTCACTGATATCAAAACCCAATATCCCTGTCTGTATCAAACACACCCTCACTGATAACAAATCCCAATATCTCTGTCTGTATCAAACACTCTCTCACTTATATCAAACCCCAATATCTCTGTCTGTATCAAACACTCCCTGACTAATATCAAACCCCAATATCCCAGTCTGTATCAAACACTCCCTCATTGATAACAAACCCCAATATGCCTGTCTGTATCAAACACTCCCTCATTGATAACAAACCCAAATATCCCTAGTCTCTACTTAACACTCTCTCACTCATAAACCCTAATATCCCTGTCTGTTTCATTCACTCCCTCACTGAAATCAAACTCTAATACCCCTGTATGTATCAAACACTCCCTCACTGATAAAAAAATCCCAATATCCCAGCTTAAACCCCAATATCCCTGTCTGTATCAAATGCTCCCTCACTGAAATCAAACCCCAATATCACTGTCTGTATCAAACACTCCCTCACTGATAAAAAACCCCAATATCCCAGCTTAAACCCCAATATCCCTGTCTGTATCAAATGCTCCCTCACTGAAATCAAACCCAATATCCCTGTCTGTATCAAACACACCCTCACTTCTATCAAACCCCAATATCCCTGCATGAACCCCAATATCCCTGTCTGTATCAAACACTCCATCACTGATAACAAACACCAATATCCTTGTCTGTATCAAACACTCCTTCACTGATAACAAACACCAAAATCCCTGTCTGTATCAAACACTCCCTCACTGATAGCAAACCTAATATCCCTAGTCTGTAATACACTCTCCCTCACTCATAAACCCTGATATCCCTGTCTGTATCAATCACTCGCTCACTGATATCAAACCCTCATATCCCTGTCTGTAACAAACACTCCGTCACTGATAACAAAGCCCAATATTCCTGTCTGTAACAAACACTCACTCACCGATTTCAAACACCCAATATCCCTGTCCGTATCAAACACTCCCTCACTGATAATAAACCCCAATATCCCTGTCTGTGTCAAACACTGCCTCACTGATATCAAACCCCAATATTCCTGTCTATATCAAACACTCCCTCACTGATATGAAACCCCCAATATCCCTAGTGCTTACTAAAAACGCCATCACTCATGAACAGCAATACCCCTGTCTGTATCAAATACTCCCTCATTGAAAATAAACCCCAATATTCCTGTCTATATCAAACACACTCTCACTGATATCAAACTCCCAATATCCCTAGTGCGTATAAAACACACCATCACTCATGAACACCAATACTCCTGTCTGTATCAAACACTCTCTCATTGAAAATTAACCCCAATATTCCTGTCTATATCAAACACTCCCTCACTCATAAACCCTGATATCCCTGTCTGTATCAATCACTCACTCACTGATATCATAACCCATTATCCCTGTCTGTATCAAGCACTCCATCACTGATAAAAAACACCAATATCCCTGTCTGCATCAAACACTCCGTCACTAATAACAAACCATGATATGCCTGTCTGTATCATTCACTCCCTCACTGATAACAAACCCCAATATGCCTGTCTGTATCAGACAATCCCTGACTAATAACAATCCCCAACATCTCTGTCTGTACCAAACGCTCCCTCACTGATAGTAAACCCCAATATCTCAGTCGGAATCAGACACTACCTTACTGATATCCAAACCCAAAATCTCTGTTTGTATTAACCTCTCTCTGACTAATAACAAACCCCAATATCCCTATCTGTATAAAACATTCCCTCACTGATAACAAACCCCAATATCCATGTCTATATCAAACAATCCCTCACTGATATCAAACCCGCAATATCCCTGTCCGTATCAAACACTCCCTCACTGATAATAAACCCCAATATCGCTGCCTGTGTCAAACACTACCTCACTGATATCAAACCCCAATATCACTGTCTATATCAAACACTCCCTCACTGATAACAAAGCCCAATATCTCTGTCTGTATCAAACAATCCCTCACTGATGTCAAACCACAAATCCCAGTCTGTATCAAACACTCCCTCACTAATATCAAACCCACAATATCCCTAGTGCATACTAAACACGCCATCACTCATGAACACCAATACCTCTGTCTGTATCAAACACTCCCTCATTGAAAATAAACCACAATATTCCGGTCTGTATCACACACTACCTCACACATAAACCCTGATATCCCTGTCTGTATCAATCACTCGCTCACTGATATCAAACCCTAATATCCCTGTCTTTATCAAACACTCCCTCACTGATATCAAACCCCAATATCCCAGTCTGTATCAAAAACTCCCTCACTGATGTCAAACCCCAATATCCCAGTCTGTATCAAACACTCCCTCACTGATAACAAATCCCAATATCCCAGTCTGTATCAAAAACGCCCTCACTGATATCAAACCCCAATATCCCAGTCTGTATCAAACACTCCCTCGCTGATATCAAACCACAATATCCCTGTCTGTATCAAACACTCGCTCACTGATAACAAACCTAAATATCCCTAGTCTGTGATAAACACTCCCTCACACATAAACCCTAATTTGACTGTCTGTATCAATCACTCGCTCACTGATATGACACGCTAATATACCTGTCTGTATCAAATACTCCTGCCCTGATATCAAACCCCTATATCCCTGCAAAACCCCAATATCTCTATCTGTATCAAACATTCCCTCACTGATATCAAACCCTAATATCCCTGTCTTTATCAAACACTCCCTCACTGATATCAAAACCCAATATCCCAGTCTGTGTCAAAAACTCCCTCACTGATAACAAACCCCAATATCCTAGTCTGTATCAAACACTCCCTCACTGATATCAAACCCCATTATCCCAGTCTGTATCAAACACTCCCTCACGGATATCAAACCCCAATATCCCAGTCTGTATCAATAGCTCCCTCACTGATATCAAACGCCAATATCCCAGTCGGTATCAAACACTACCTCACTGATATCAAACCCCAATACCCCTGTCTGTATCAAACACTCCCTCACTGATAACAAACCTAAATATCCCAAGTCCGTAATAAACACGCCCTCATTCATAAACCCTGATATCCCTGTCTGTATCAATCAATCCCTTACTGGTATCAAACCCCAATATCCCTTTCTGTATCAAAAACTCCCTCACTGATATCAAACCCCAATATCTCAGTCTGTATCAAACACTCCCTCACTGATAACAAACCCCAGTATCCCTGTTTGTATCAAACACTCCCTCATTGATAACAAACCTGAATATCCCTAGTCTGTACTAAAAGTCCCTCACTCATAAACTCTGATATCCCTGTCTGTATCAAACATTCCCTCACTGATATCAAAACCCAATATCCCTGTCTGTATCAAACACACCCTCACTGATAACAAATCCCAATATCTCTGTCTGTATCAAACACTCTCTCACTTATATCAAACCCCAATATCTCTGTCTGTATCAAACACTCCCTGACTAATATCAAACCCCAATATCCCAGTCTGTATCAAACACTCCCTCATTGATAACAAACCCCAATATGCCTGTCTGTATCAAACACTCCCTCATTGATAACAAACCCAAATATCCCTAGTCTCTACTTAACACTCTCTCACTCATAAACCCTAATATCCCTGTCTGTTTCATTCACTCCCTCACTGAAATCAAACTCTAATACCCCTGTATGTATCAAACACTCCCTCACTGATAAAAAAATCCCAATATCCCAGCTTAAACCCCAATATCCCTGTCTGTATCAAATGCTCCCTCACTGAAATCAAACCCCAATATCACTGTCTGTATCAAACACTCCCTCACTGATAAAAAACCCCAATATCCCAGCTTAAACCCCAATATCCCTGTCTGTATCAAATGCTCCCTCACTGAAATCAAACCCAATATCCCTGTCTGTATCAAACACACCCTCACTTCTATCAAACCCCAATATCCCTGCATAAACCCCAATATCCCTGTCTGTATCAAACACTCCCTCACTGATAACAAACACCAATATCCTTGTCTGTATCCAACACTCCTTCACTGATAACAAACACCAAAATCCCTGTCTGTATCAAACACTCCCTCACTGATAGCAAACCTAATATCCCTAGTCTGTATTACACTCTCCCTCACTCATAATCCCTGATATCCCTGTCTGTATCAATCACTCGCTCACTGATATCAAACCCTCATATCCCTGTCTGTAACAAACACTCCGTCACTGATAACAAAGCCCAATATTCCTGTCTGTAACAAACACTCACTCACCGATTTCAAACACCCAATATCCCTGTCCGTATCAAACACTCCCTCACTGATAATAAACCCCAATATCCCTGTCTGTGTCAAACACTGCCTCACTGATATCAAACCCCAATATTCCTGTCTATATCAAACACTCCCTCACTGATATGAAACCCCCAATATCCCTAGTGCTTACTAAAAACGCCATCACTCATGAACAGCAATACCCCTGTCTGTATCAAATACTCCCTCATTGAAAATAAACCCCAATATTCCTGTCTATATCAAACACACTCTCACTGATATCAAACTCCCAATATCCCTAGTGCGTATAAAACACACCATCACTCATGAACACCAATACTCCTGTCTGTATCAAACACTCTCTCATTGAAAATAAACCCCAATATTCCTGTCTATATCAAACACTCCCTCACTCATAAACCCTGATATCCCTGTCTGTATCAATCACTCACTCACTGATATCATAACCCATTATCCCTGTCTGTATCAAGCACTCCATCACTGATAAAAAACACCAATATCCCTGTCTGCATCAAACACTCCGTCACTAATAACAAACCATGATATGCCTGTCTGTATCATTCACTCCCTCACTGATAACAAACCCCAATATGCCTGTCTGTATCAGACAATCCCTCACTAATAACAATCCCCAACATCTCTGTCTGTACCAAACGCTCCCTCACTGATAGTAAACCCCAATATCTCAGTCGGAATCAGACACTACCTTACTGATATCCAAACCCAAAATCTCTGTTTGTATTAACCTCTCTCTGACTAATAACAAACCCCAATATCCCTATCTGTATGAAACATTCCCTCACTGATAACAAACCCCAATATCCATGTCTATATCAAACAATCCCTCACTGATATCAAACCCGCAATATCCCTGTCCGTATCAAACACTCCCTCACTGATAATAAACCCCAATATCGCTGCCTGTGTCAAACACTACCTCACTGATATCAAACCCCAATATCACTGTCTATATCAAACACTCCCTCACTGATAACAAAGCCCAATATCTCTGTCTGTATCAAACAATCCCTCACTGATGTCAAACCACAAATCCCAGTCTGTATCAAACACTCCCTCACTAATATCAAACCCACAATATCCCTAGTGCATACTAAACACGCCATCACTCATGAACACCAATACCTCTGTCTGTATCAAACACTCCCTCATTGAAAATAAACCACAATATTCCGGTCTGTATCACACACTACCTCACACATAAACCCTGATATCCCTGTCTGTATCAATCACTCGCTCACTGATATCAAACCCTAATATCCCTGTCTTTATCAAACACTCCCTCACTGATATCAAACCCCAATATCCCAGTCTGTATCAAAAACTCCCTCACTGATGTCAAACCCCAATATCCCAGTCTGTATCAAACACTCCCTCACTGATAACAAATCCCAATATCCCAGTCTGTATCAAAAACGCCCTCACTGATATCAAACCCCAATATCCCAGTCTGTATCAAACACTCCCTCGCTGATATCAAACCACAATATCCCTGTCTGTATCAAACACTCGCTCACTGATAACAAACCTAAATATCCCTAGTCTGTGATAAACACTCCCTCACACATAAACCCTAATTTGACTGTCTGTATCAATCACTCGCTCACTGATATGACACCCTAATATACCTGTCTGTATCAAATACTCCTGCCCTGATATCAAACCCCTATATCCCTGCAAAACCCCAATATCTCTATCTGTATCAAACATTCCCTCACTGATATCAAACCCTAATATCCCTGTCTTTATCAAACACTCCCTCACTGATATCAAAACCCAATATCCCAGTCTGTGTCAAAAACTCCCTCACTGATAACAAACCCCAATATCCTAGTCTGTATCAAACACTCCCTCACTGATATCAAACCCCATTATCCCAGTCTGTATCAAACACACCCTCACTGATAACAAACCCCAGTATCCCTGTTTGTATCAAACACTCCCTCATTGATAACAAACCTGAATATCCCTAGTCTGTACTAAAAGTCCCTCACTCATAAACTCTGATATCCCTGTCTGTATCAAACATTCCCTCACTGATATCAAAACCCAATATCCCTGTCTGTATCAAACACACCCTGACTGATAACAAATCCCAATATCTCTGTCTGTATCAAACACTCTCTCACTTATATCAAACCCCAATATCTCTGTCTGTATCAAACACTCCCTGACTAATATCAAACCCCAATATCCCAGTCTGTATCAAACACTCCCTCATTGATAACAAACCCCAATATGCCTGTCTGTATCAAACACTCCCTCATTGATAACAAACCCAAATATCCCTAGTCTCTACTTAACACTCTCTCACTCATAAACCCTAATATCCCTGTCTGTTTCATTCACTCCCTCACTGAAATCAAACTCTAATACCCCTGTATGTATCAAACACTCCCTCACTGATAAAAAAATCCCAATATCCCAGCTTAAACCCCAATATCCCTGTCTGTATCAAATGCTCCCTCACTGAAATCAAACCCCAATATCACTGTCTGTATCAAACACTCCCTCACTGATAAAAAACCCCAATATCCCAGCTTAAACCCCAATATCCCTGTCTGTATCAAATGCTCCCTCACTGAAATCAAACCCCAATATCCATGTCTGTATCAAACACACCCTCACTTCTATCAAACCCCAATATCCCTGCATAAACCCCAATATCCCTGTCTGTATCAAACACTCCCTCACTGATATCAAACCCCATTATCCCAGTCTGTATCAAACACACCCTCACTGATAACAAACCCCAGTATCCCTGTTTGTATCAAACACTCCCTCATTGATAACAAACCTGAATATCCCTAGTCTGTACTAAAAGTCCCTCACTCATAAACTCTGATATCCCTGTCTGTATCAAACATTCCCTCACTGATATCAAAACCCAATATCCCTGTCTGTATCAAACACACCCTCACTGATAACAAATCCCAATATCTCTGTCTGTATCAAACACTCTCTCACTTATATCAAACCCCAATATCTCTGTCTGTATCAAACACTCCCTGACTAATATCAAACCCCAATATCCCAGTCTGTATCAAACACTCCCTCATTGATAACAAACCCCAATATGCCTGTCTGTATCAAACACTCCCTCATTGATAACAAACCCAAATATCCCTAGTCTCTACTTAACACTCTCTCACTCATAAACCCTAATATCCCTGTCTGTTTCATTCACTCCCTCACTGAAATCAAACTCTAATACCCCTGTATGTATCAAACACTCCCTCACTGATAAAAAAATCCCAATATCCCAGCTTAAACCCCAATATCCCTGTCTGTATCAAATGCTCCCTCACTGAAATCAAACCCCAATATCACTGTCTGTATCAAACACTCCCTCACTGATAAAAAACCCCAATATCCCAGCTTAAACCCCAATATCCCTGTCTGTATCAAATGCTCCCTCACTGAAATCAAACCCAATATCCCTGTCTGTATCAAACACACCCTCACTTCTATCAAACCCCAATATCCCTGCATGAACCCCAATATCCCTGTCTGTATCAAACACTCCATCACTGATAACAAACACCAATATCCTTGTCTGTATCAAACACTCCTTCACTGATAACAAACACCAAAATCCCTGTCTGTATCAAACACTCCCTCACTGATAGCAAACCTAATATCCCTAGTCTGTAATACACTCTCCCTCACTCATAAACCCTGATATCCCTGTCTGTATCAATCACTCGCTCACTGATATCAAACCCTCATATCCCTGTCTGTAACAAACACTCCGTCACTGATAACAAAGCCCAATATTCCTGTCTGTAACAAACACTCACTCACCGATTTCAAACACCCAATATCCCTGTCCGTATCAAACACTCCCTCACTGATAATAAACCCCAATATCCCTGTCTGTGTCAAACACTGCCTCACTGATATCAAACCCCAATATTCCTGTCTATATCAAACACTCCCTCACTGATATGAAACCCCCAATATCCCTAGTGCTTACTAAAAACGCCATCACTCATGAACAGCAATACCCCTGTCTGTATCAAATACTCCCTCATTGAAAATAAACCCCAATATTCCTGTCTATATCAAACACACTCTCACTGATATCAAACTCCCAATATCCCTAGTGCGTATAAAACACACCATCACTCATGAACACCAATACTCCTGTCTGTATCAAACACTCTCTCATTGAAAATTAACCCCAATATTCCTGTCTATATCAAACACTCCCTCACTCATAAACCCTGATATCCCTGTCTGTATCAATCACTCACTCACTGATATCATAACCCATTATCCCTGTCTGTATCAAGCACTCCATCACTGATAAAAAACACCAATATCCCTGTCTGCATCAAACACTCCGTCACTAATAACAAACCATGATATGCCTGTCTGTATCATTCACTCCCTCACTGATAACAAACCCCAATATGCCTGTCTGTATCAGACAATCCCTCACTAATAACAATCCCCAACATCTCTGTCTGTACCAAACGCTCCCTCACTGATAGTAAACCCCAATATCTCAGTCGGAATCAGACACTACCTTACTGATATCCAAACCCAAAATCTCTGTTTGTATTAACCTCTCTCTGACTAATAACAAACCCCAATATCCCTATCTGTATAAAACATTCCCTCACTGATAACAAACCCCAATATCCATGTCTATATCAAACAATCCCTCACTGATATCAAACCCGCAATATCCCTGTCCGTATCAAACACTCCCTCACTGATAATAAACCCCAATATCGCTGCCTGTGTCAAACACTACCTCACTGATATCAAACCCCAATATCACTGTCTATATCAAACACTCCCTCACTGATAACAAAGCCCAATATCTCTGTCTGTATCAAACAATCCCTCACTGATGTCAAACCACAAATCCCAGTCTGTATCAAACACTCCCTCACTAATATCAAACCCACAATATCCCTAGTGCATACTAAACACGCCATCACTCATGAACACCAATACCTCTGTCTGTATCAAACACTCCCTCATTGAAAATAAACCACAATATTCCGGTCTGTATCACACACTACCTCACACATAAACCCTGATATCCCTGTCTGTATCAATCACTCGCTCACTGATATCAAACCCTAATATCCCTGTCTTTATCAAACACTCCCTCACTGATATCAAACCCCAATATCCCAGTCTGTATCAAAAACTCCCTCACTGATGTCAAACCCCAATATCCCAGTCTGTATCAAACACTCCCTCACTGATAACAAATCCCAATATCCCAGTCTGTATCAAAAACGCCCTCACTGATATCAAACCCCAATATCCCAGTCTGTATCAAACACTCCCTCGCTGATATCAAACCACAATATCCCTGTCTGTATCAAACACTCGCTCACTGATAACAAACCTAAATATCCCTAGTCTGTGATAAACACTCCCTCACACATAAACCCTAATTTGACTGTCTGTATCAATCACTCGCTCACTGATATGACACCCTAATATACCTGTCTGTATCAAATACTCCTGCCCTGATATCAAACCCCTATATCCCTGCAAAACCCCAATATCTCTATCTGTATCAAACATTCCCTCACTGATATCAAACCCTAATATCCCTGTCTTTATCAAACACTCCCTCACTGATATCAAAACCCAATATCCCAGTCTGTGTCAAAAACTCCCTCACTGATAACAAACCCCAATATCCTAGTCTGTATCAAACACTCCCTCACTGATATCAAACCCCATTATCCCAGTCTGTATCAAACACTCCCTCACGGATATCAAACCCCAATATCCCAGTCTGTATCAATAGCTCCCTCACTGATATCAAACGCCAATATCCCAGTCGGTATCAAACACTACCTCACTGATATCAAACCCCAATACCCCTGTCTGTATCAAACACTCCCTCACTGATAACAAACCTAAATATCCCAAGTCCGTAATAAACACGCCCTCATTCATAAACCCTGATATCCCTGTCTGTATCAATCAATCCCTTACTGGTATCAAACCCCAATATCCCTTTCTGTATCAAAAACTCCCTCACTGATATCAAACCCCAATATCTCAGTCTGTATCAAACACTCCCTCACTGATAACAAACCCCAGTATCCCTGTTTGTATCAAACACTCCCTCATTGATAACAAACCTGAATATCCCTAGTCTGTACTAAAAGTCCCTCACTCATAAACTCTGATATCCCTGTCTGTATCAAACATTCCCTCACTGATATCAAAACCCAATATCCCTGTCTGTATCAAACACACCCTCACTGATAACAAATCCCAATATCTCTGTCTGTATCAAACACTCTCTCACTTATATCAAACCCCAATATCTCTGTCTGTATCAAACACTCCCTGACTAATATCAAACCCCAATATCCCAGTCTGTATCAAACACTCCCTCATTGATAACAAACCCCAATATGCCTGTCTGTATCAAACACTCCCTCATTGATAACAAACCCAAATATCCCTAGTCTCTACTTAACACTCTCTCACTCATAAACCCTAATATCCCTGTCTGTTTCATTCACTCCCTCACTGAAATCAAACTCTAATACCCCTGTATGTATCAAACACTCCCTCACTGATAAAAAAATCCCAATATCCCAGCTTAAACCCCAATATCCCTGTCTGTATCAAATGCTCCCTCACTGAAATCAAACCCCAATATCACTGTCTGTATCTAACACTCCCTCACTGATAAAAAACCCCAATATCCCAGCTTAAACCCCAATATCCCTGTCTGTATCAAATGCTCCCTCACTGAAATCAAACCCAATATCCCTGTCTGTATCAAACACACCCTCACTTCTATCAAACCCCAATATCCCTGCATAAACCCCAATATCCCTGTCTGTATCAAACACTCCCTCACTGATAACAAACACCAATATCCTTGTCTGTATCCAACACTCCTTCACTGATAACAAACACCAAAATCCCTGTCTGTATCAAACACTCCCTCACTGATAGCAAACCTAATATCCCTAGTCTGTATTACACTCTCCCTCACTCATAATCCCTGATATCCCTGTCTGTATCAATCACTCGCTCACTGATATCAAACCCTCATATCCCTGTCTGTAACAAACACTCCGTCACTGATAACAAAGCCCAATATTCCTGTCTGTAACAAACACTCACTCACCGATTTCAAACACCCAATATCCCTGTCCGTATCAAACACTCCCTCACTGATAATAAACCCCAATATCCCTGTCTGTGTCAAACACTGCCTCACTGATATCAAACCCCAATATTCCTGTCTATATCAAACACTCCCTCACTGATATGAAACCCCCAATATCCCTAGTGCTTACTAAAAACGCCATCACTCATGAACAGCAATACCCCTGTCTGTATCAAATACTCCCTCATTGAAAATAAACCCCAATATTCCTGTCTATATCAAACACACTCTCACTGATATCAAACTCCCAATATCCCTAGTGCGTATAAAACACACCATCACTCATGAACACCAATACTCCTGTCTGTATCAAACACTCTCTCATTGAAAATAAACCCCAATATTCCTGTCTATATCAAACACTCCCTCACTCATAAACCCTGATATCCCTGTCTGTATCAATCACTCACTCACTGATATCATAACCCATTATCCCTGTCTGTATCAAGCACTCCATCACTGATAAAAAACACCAATATCCCTGTCTGCATCAAACACTCCGTCACTAATAACAAACCATGATATGCCTGTCTGTATCATTCACTCCCTCACTGATAACAAACCCCAATATGCCTGTCTGTATCAGACAATCCCTCACTAATAACAATCCCCAACATCTCTGTCTGTACCAAACGCTCCCTCACTGATAGTAAACCCCAATATCTCAGTCGGAATCAGACACTACCTTACTGATATCCAAACCCAAAATCTCTGTTTGTATTAACCTCTCTCTGACTAATAACAAACCCCAATATCCCTATCTGTATGAAACATTCCCTCACTGATAACAAACCCCAATATCCATGTCTATATCAAACAATCCCTCACTGATATCAAACCCGCAATATCCCTGTCCGTATCAAACACTCCCTCACTGATAATAAACCCCAATATCGCTGCCTGTGTCAAACACTACCTCACTGATATCAAACCCCAATATCACTGTCTATATCAAACACTCCCTCACTGATAACAAAGCCCAATATCTCTGTCTGTATCAAACAATCCCTCACTGATGTCAAACCACAAATCCCAGTCTGTATCAAACACTCCCTCACTAATATCAAACCCACAATATCCCTAGTGCATACTAAACACGCCATCACTCATGAACACCAATACCTCTGTCTGTATCAAACACTCCCTCATTGAAAATAAACCACAATATTCCGGTCTGTATCACACACTACCTCACACATAAACCCTGATATCCCTGTCTGTATCAATCACTCGCTCACTGATATCAAACCCTAATATCCCTGTCTTTATCAAACACTCCCTCACTGATATCAAACCCCAATATCCCAGTCTGTATCAAAAACTCCCTCACTGATGTCAAACCCCAATATCCCAGTCTGTATCAAACACTCCCTCACTGATAACAAACCCCAATATCCCAGTCTGTATCAAAAACGCCCTCACTGATATCAAACCCCAATATCCCAGTCTGTATCAAACACTCCCTCGCTGATATCAAACCACAATATCCCTGTCTGTATCAAACACTCGCTCACTGATAACAAACCTAAATATCCCTAGTCTGTGATAAACACTCCCTCACACATAAACCCTAATTTGACTGTCTGTATCAATCACTCGCTCACTGATATGACACCCTAATATACCTGTCTGTATCAAATACTCCTGCCCTGATATCAAACCCCTATATCCCTGCAAAACCCCAATATCTCTGTCTGTATCAAACATTCCCTCACTGATATCAAACCCTAATATCCCTGTCTTTATCAAACACTCCCTCACTGATATCAAAACCCAATATCCCAGTCTGTGTCAAAAACTCCCTCACTGATAACAAACCCCAATATCCTAGTCTGTATCAAACACTCCCTCACTGATATCAAACCCCATTATCCCAGTCTGTATCAAACACTCCCTCACGGATATCAAACCCCAATATCCCAGTCTGTATCAATAGCTCCCTCACTGATATCAAACGCCAATATCCCAGTCGGTATCAAACACTACCTCACTGATATCAAACCCCAATACCCCTGTCTGTATCAAACACTCCCTCACTGATAACAAACCTAAATATCCCAAGTCCGTAATAAACACACCCTCATTCATAAACCCTGATATCCCTGTCTGTATCAATCAATCCCTTACTGGTATCAAACCCCAATATCCCTTTCTGTATCAAAAACTCCCTCACTGATATCAAACCCCAATATCTCAGTCTGTATCAAACACTCCCTCACTGATAACAAACCCCAGTATCCCTGTTTGTATCAAACACTGCCTCATTGATAACAAACCTGAATATCCCTAGTCTGTACTAAAAGTCCCTCACTCATAAACTCTGATATCCCTGTCTGTATCAAACATTCCCTCACTGATATCAAAACCCAATATCCCTGTCTGTATCAAACACACCCTCACTGATAACAAATCCCAATATCTCTGTCTGTATCAAACACTCTCTCACTTATATCAAACCCCAATATCTCTGTCTGTATCAAACACTCCCTGACTAATATCAAACCCCAATATCCCAGTCTGTATCAAACACTCCCTCATTGATAACAAACCCCAATATGCCTGTCTGTATCAAACACTCCCTCATTGATAACAAACCCAAATATCCCTAGTCTCTACTTAACACTCTCTCACTCATAAACCCTAATATCCCTGTCTGTTTCATTCACTCCCTCACTGAAATCAAACTCTAATACCCCTGTATGTATCAAACACTCCCTCACTGATAAAAAAATCCCAATATCCCAGCTTAAACCCCAATATCCCTGTCTGTATCAAATGCTCCCTCACTGAAATCAAACCCCAATATCCCTGTCAGTATCAAACACTGCCCCACTGATAACAAAGCCCAGTATCTCTGTCTGTATCAGACACGCCCTCACTGATGTCAAACCCCAATAACCCTGTCTGCATCAAACACTCCCTCACTGATAACAAACCTAAATATCCCTAGTCTGTAATAAAATCTCCCTCATTCATAAACCCTGATATCCCTGTTTGTTTCAATCACTACCTCACTGATTTCAAACTCTAATATCCCTGACTGTATCAAACACTCCCTCACTGATAACAAACCCCAATATCCCAGTCTGTATCAAACACTCTGTCACTGATAACAAAGCCCAATATCTCTGTCTGTATCAAACACTCCCTCACTGATGTCAAACCACAAATCCCAGTCTGTATCAAACACTCCCTCACTGATATCAAACCCTCAATATCCCTAGTGCGTACTAAACACGCAATCACTCATGAACACCAATACCTCTGTCTGTATCAAACACTCCCTCATTGAAAATAAACCACAATATTCCTGTCTGTATCACACACTACCTCACACATAAACCCTGATATCCCTAGTCTGTATCAAACATTCCCTCACTGATAACAAACCTAAATATCCCTAGTCTGTGATAAACCCTCACTCACACATAAACCCTAATATCCCTGTTTGTTTCAATCACTCGCTGACTGATATCAAACCCTAATATCCCTGTCTGTATCAAATACTCCTGCCCTGATATCAAACCCCAATATCCCTGTCTGTATCAAACACTCCCTCACTGATAACAAACCTAAATATCCCTAGTCTGTAATAAAATCTCCCTCATTCATAAACCCTGATATCCCTGTTTGTTTCAATCACTACCTCACTGATTTCAAACCCCAATATCCCAGTCTGTATCAAACACTCCCTCACTGATAACAAACCCCAATATCCCTGTCAGTATCAAACACTCCCTCACTGATAACAAAGCCCAATATCTCTGTCTGTATCAAACACTCCCTCACTGATGTCAAACCACAAATCCCAGTCTGTATCAAACACTCCCTCACTGATATCAAACCCACAATATCCCTAGTGCATACTAAACACGCCATCACTCATGAACACCAATACCTCTGTCTGTATCAAACACTCCCTCATTGAAAATAAACCACAATATTCCTGTCTGTATCAAACACTACCTCACACATAAACCCTGATATCCCTGTCTGTATCAATCACTCGCTCACTGATATCAAACCCTAATATCCCTGTCCTTATCAAACACTCCCTCACTGATATCAAACCCCAATATCCCAGTCTGTATCAAAAACTCCCTCACTGATGTCAAACCCCAATATCCCAATCTGTATCAAACACTCCCTCACTGATAACAAACCCCAATATCCCAGTCTGTATCAAAAACTCCCTCACTGATAACAAACCTAAATATCCCTAGTCTGTGATAAACACTCCCTCACACATAAACCCTAATTTGCCTGTCTGTATCAATCACTCGCTCACTGATATGACACCCTAATATCCCTGTCTGTATCAAATACTCCTGCCCTGATATCAAACCCCTATATCCCTGCAAAACCCCAATATCTCTGTCTGTATCAAACATTCCCTCTCTGATATCAAAACCCAATATCCCAGTCTGTATCAAAAACTTCCTCACTGATATCAAACCCCAATATCCTAGTCAGTATCAAACACTCCCTCACTGATATCAAACCCCAATATCCCAGTCTGTATCAAAAACTCCCTCACTGATGTCAAACCCCAATATCCCAGTCTGTATCAAACACTCCCTCACTGATAACAAACCCCAATATCCCAGTCTGTATCAAAAACTCCCTCACTGATAACAAACCTAAATATCCCTAGTCTGTGATAAACACTCCCTCACTCATAAACCCTAATTTGCCTGTCTGTATCAATCACTCGCTCACTGATATGACACCCTAATATCCCTGTCTGTATCAAATACTCCAGCCCTGATATCAAACCCCTATATCCCTGCAAAACCCCAATATCTCTGTCTGTATCAAACATTCCCTCACTGATATCAAAACCCAATATCCCAGTCTGTATCAAAAACTCCCTCACTGATATCAAACCCCAATATCCTAGTCAGTATCAAACACTCCCTCACTGATATCAAACCCCATTATCCCAGTCTGTATCAAACACTCCCTCACGGATATCAAATCCCAATATCCCAGTCTGTATCAAAAACTCCCTCACTGATATCAAACCCCAATATCCCAGTCTGTATCAAACACTCGCTCACTGATATCAAACCCCAATATCCCAGTCTGTATCAAAAGCTCCCTCACTGATATCAAATGCCAATATCCCAGTCGGTATCAAACACTACCTCACTGATAAAAAACCCCAATATCCCAGCTTAAACCCCAATATCCCTGTCTGTATCAAATGCTCCCTCACTGAAATCAAACCCAATATCCCTGTCTGTATCAAACACACCCTCACTTCTATCAAACCCCAATATCCCTGCATAAACCCCAATATCCCTGTCTGTATCAAACACTCCCTCACTGATAACAAACACCAATATCCTTGTCTGTATCCAACACTCCTTCACTGATAACAAACACCAAAATCCCTGTCTGTATCAAACACTCCCTCACTGATAGCAAACCTAATATCCCTAGTCTGTATTACACTCTCCCTCACTCATAAACCCTGATATCCCTGTCTGTATCAATCACTCGCTCACTGATATCAAACCCTCATATCCCTGTCTGTAACAAACACTCCGTCACTGATAACAAAGCCCAATATTCCTGTCTGTAACAAACACTCACTCACCGATTTCAAACACCCAATATCCCTGTCCGTATCAAACACTCCCTCACTGATAATAAACCCCAATATCCCTGTCTGTGTCAAACACTGCCTCACTGATATCAAACCCCAATATTCCTGTCTATATCAAACACTCCCTCACTGATATGAAACCCCCAATATCCCTAGTGCTTACTAAAAACGCCATCACTCATGAACAGCAATACCCCTGTCTGTATCAAATACTCCCTCATTGAAAATAAACCCCAATATTCCTGTCTATATCAAACACACTCTCACTGATATCAAACTCCCAATATCCCTAGTGCGTATAAAACACACCATCACTCATGAACACCAATACTCCTGTCTGTATCAAACACTCTCTCATTGAAAATAAACCCCAATATTCCTGTCTATATCAAACACTCCCTCACTCATAAACCCTGATATCCCTGTCTGTATCAATCACTCACTCACTGATATCATAACCCATTATCCCTGTCTGTATCAAGCACTCCATCACTGATAAAAAACACCAATATCCCTGTCTGCATCAAACACTCCGTCACTAATAACAAACCATGATATGCCTGTCTGTATCATTCACTCCCTCACTGATAACAAACCCCAATATGCCTGTCTGTATCAGACAATCCCTCACTAATAACAATCCCCAACATCTCTGTCTGTACCAAACGCTCCCTCACTGATAGTAAACCCCAATATCTCAGTCGGAATCAGACACTACCTTACTGATATCCAAACCCAAAATCTCTGTTTGTATTAACCTCTCTCTGACTAATAACAAACCCCAATATCCCTATCTGTATAAAACATTCCCTCACTGATAACAAACCCCAATATCCATGTTTATATCAAACAATCCCTCACTGATATCAAACCCGCAATATCCCTGTCCGTATCAAACACTCCCTCACTGATAATAAACCCCAATATCGCTGCCTGTGTCAAACACTACCTCACTGATATCAAACCACAATATCACTGTCTATATCAAACACTCCCTCACTGACATCAAACCCACAATATCCCTAAAGCATACTAAACACGCCATCACTCATGAACACCAATACCTCTCTCTGTATCAAACACTCCCTCATTGAAAATAAACCACAATATTCCTGTCTGTATCACACACTACCTCACACATAAACCCTGATATCCCTGTCTGTATCAAAAACTCCCTCACTGATATCAAACCCCAATATCCCTGTCTGTATCAAACACTCCGTCACTGATAACAAACCTAAATATCCCTAGTCTGTAATAAACACTGCCTCACACATAAACCCTAATTTCCCTGTCTGTATCAATCACTCGCTCACTGATATCACACCCTAATATCCCTGTCTGTATCAAATACTCCTGCACTGATATCAAACCCCTATATCCCTGCAAAAGCCCAATATCTCTGTCTTTATCAAACATTCCCTCAATGATATCAAACCCCAATATCCCTGTCTTTATCAAACACTCCCTAACTGATATCAAACCCCAATATCCCAGTCTGTATCAAAAACTCCCTCATTGATGTCAAAGCCCAATATCGCAGTCTGTATCAAACACTCCCTCACTGATAACAAACCCCAATATCCCAGTCTGTATCAAAAACTCCCTCACTGATATCAAACCCCAATATCCCAGTCTGTATCAAACAATCCTTCACTGATATCAAACCCCAATATCCCTGTCTGTATCAAACACTCCCTCACTGATAACAAACCTAAATATCCCTAGTCTGTGATAAACACTCCCTCACACATAAACCCTAATTTGCCTGTCTGTATCAATCACTCGCTCACTGAAATCAAACCCTAATATCCCTGTCTGTATCAAATACTCCTGCCCTGATATCAAACCCCTATATCCCTGTCAGTATCAAACACTCCCCCACTGATAACAAAGCCCAGTATCTCTGTCTGTATCAGACACGCCCTCACTGATGTCAAACCCCAATAACCCTGTCTGCATCAAACACTCCCTCACTGATAACAAACCTAAATATCCCTAGTCTGTAATAAAATCTCCCTCATTCATAAACCCTGATATCCCTGTTTGTTTCAATCACTACCTCACTGATTTCAAACTCTAATATCCCTGACTGTATCAAACACTCCCTCACTGATAACAAACCCCAATATCCCAGTCTGTATCAAACACTCTGTCACTGATAACAAAGCCCAATATCTCTGTCTGTATCAAACACTCCCTCACTGATGTCAAACCACAAATCCCAGTCTGTATCAAACACTCCCTCACTGACATCAAACCCTCAATATCCCTAGTGCGTACTAAACACGCCATCACTCATGAACACCAATACCTCTGTCTGTATCAAACACTCCCTCATTGAAAATAAACCACAATATTCCTGTCTGTATCACACACTACCTCACACATAAACCCTGATATCCCTAGTCTGTATCAAACACTCCCTCACTGATAACAAACCTAAATATCCCTAGTCTGTGATAAACCCTCACTCACACATAAACCCTAATATCCCTGTTTGTTTCAATGACTCGCTGACTGATATCAAACCCTAATATCCCTGTCTGTATCAAATACTCCTGCCCTGATATCAAACCCCAATATCCCTGTCTGTATCAAACACTCCCTCACTGATAACAAACCTAAATATCCCTAGTCTGTAATAAAATCTCCCTCATTCATAAACCCTGATATCCCTGTTTGTTTCAATCACTACCTCACTGATTTCAAACCCCAATATCCCAGTCTGTATCAAACACTCCCTCACTGATAACAAACCCCAATATCCCTGTCAGTATCAAACACTCCCTCACTGATAACAAAGCCCAATATCTCTGTCTGTATCAAACACTCCCTCACTGATGTCAAACCACAAATCCCAGTCTGTATCAAACACTCCCTCACTGATATCAAACCCACAATATCCCTAGTGCATACTAAACACGCCATCACTCATGAACACCAATACCTCTGTCTGTATCAAACACTCCCTCATTGAAAATAAACCACAATATTCCTGTCTGTATCACACACTACCTCACACATAAACCCTGATATCCCTGTCTGTATCAATCACTCGCTCACTGATATCAAACCCTAATATCCCTGTCTTTATCAAACACTCCCTCACTGATATCAAACCCCAATATCCCAGTCTGTATCAAAAACTCCCTCACTGATGTCAAACCCCAATATCCCAGTCTGTATCAAACACTCCCTCACTGATAACAAACCCCAATATCCCAGTCTGTATCAAAAACTCCCTCACTGATAACAAACCTAAATATCCCTAGTCTGTGATAAACACTCCCTCACACATGAACCCTAATTTGCCTGTCTGTATCAATCACTCGCTCACTGATATGACACCCTAATATCCCTGTCTGTATCAAATACTCCTGCCCTGATATCAAACCCCTATATCCCTGCAAAACCCCAATATCTCTGTCTGTATCAAACATTCCCTCACTGATATCAAAACCCAATATCCCAGTCTGTATCAAAAACTCCCTCACTGATATCAAACCCCAATATCCTAGTCAGTATCAAACACTCCCTCACTGATATCAAACCCCATTATCCCAGTCTGTATCAAACACTCCCTCACGGATATCAAATCCCAATATCCCAGTCTGTATCAAAAACTCCCTCACTGATATCAAACCCCAATATCCCAGTCTGTATCAAACACTCGCTCACTGATATCAAACCCCAATATCCCAGTCTGTATCAAAAGCTCCCTCACTGATATCAAACGCCAACATCCCAGTCGGTATCAAACACTACCTCACTGATATCAAACCCCAATACCCCTGTCTGTATCAAACACTCCCTCACTGATAACAAACCTAAATATCCCAAGTCCGTAATAAACACGCCCTCATTCATAAACCCTGATATCCCTGTCTGTATCAATCAATCCCTTACTGGTATCAAACCCCAATATCCCTTTCTGTATCAAAAACTCCCTCACTGATATCAAACCCCAATATCCCAGTCTGTATCAAAGACACCCTCACTGATAACAAACCCCAGTATCCCTGTTTGTATCAAACACTCCCTCATTGATAACAAACCTGAATATTCCTGGTCTGTACTAAAAGTCCCTCACTCATAAACTCTGATATCCCTGTCTGTATCAAGCATTCCCTCACTGATATCAAAACCCAATATCCCTGTCTGTATCAAACACACCCTCACTGATAACAAATCCCAATATCTCTGTCTGTATCAAACACTCTCTCACTGATATGAAACCCCCAATATCCCTAGTGCTTACTAAAAACGCCATCACTCATGAACAGCAATACACCTGTCTGTATCAAATACTCCCTCATTGAAAATAAACCCCAATATTCCTGTCTATATCAAACACACTCTCACTGATATCAAACTCCCAATATCCCTAGGGCGTATAAAACACACCATCACTCATGAACACCAATACTCCTGTCTGTATCAAACACTCTCTCATTGAAAATAAACCCCAATATTCCTGCCTATATCAAACACTCCCTCACTCATAAACCCTGATATCCCTGTCTGTATCAATCACTCACTCACTGATATCATAACCCATTATCCCTGTCTGTATCAAGCACTCCATCACTGATAAAAAACACCAATATCCCTGTCTGCATCAAACACTCCGTCATAAATAACAAACCATGATATGCCTGTCTGTATCATTCACTCCCTCACTGATAACAAACCCCAATATGCCTGTCTGTATCAGACAATCCCTCACTAATAACAATCCCCAACATCTCTGTCTGTACCAAACGCTCCCTCACTGATAGTAAACCCCAATATCTCAGTCGGAATCAGACACTACCTTACTGATATCCAAACCCAAAATCTCTGTTTGTATTAAACACTCTCTGACTAATAACAAACCCCAATATCCCTATCTGTATAAAACATTCCCTCACTGATAACAAACACCAATATCCATGTCTATATCAAACAATCCCTCACTGATATCAAACCCGCAACATCCCTGTCCGTATCAAACACTCCCTCACTGATAATAAACCCCAATATCGCTGCCTGTGTCAAACACTACCTCACTGATATCAAACCCCAATATCACTGTCTATATCAAACACTCCCTCACTGACATCAAAACCACAATATCCCTAGTGCATACTAAACACGCCATCACTCATGAACACCAATACCTCTGTCTGTATCAAACACTCCCTCATTGAAAATAAACCACAATATTCCTGTCTGTATCACACACTACCTCACACATAAACCCTGATATCCCTGTCTGTATCAAACACTCCCTCACTGATATCAAACCCCAATATCCCTGTCTGTATCAAACACACCCTCACTGATAACAAACCTAAATATCCCTAGTCTGTAATAAACACTCCCTCACACATAAACCCTAATTTCCCTGTCTGTATCAATCACTCGCTCACTGATATCACACCCTAATATCCCTGTCTGTATCAAATACTCCTGCACTGATATCAAACCCCTATATCCCTGCAAAAGCCCAATATCTCTGTCTTTATCAAACATTCCCTCAATGATATCAAACCCCAATATCCCTGTCTTTATCAAACACTCCCTCACTGATATCAAACCCCAATATCCCAGTCTGTATCAAAAACTCCCTCATTGATGTCAAAGCCCAATATCGCAGTCTGTATCAAACCCTCGCTCACTGATAACAAACCCCAATATCCCAGTCTGTATCAAAAACTCCCTCACTGATATCAAACCCCAATATCCCAGTCTGTATCAAACAATCCCTCACTGATATCAAACCCCAATATCCCTGTCTGTATCAAACACTGCCTCACTGATAACAAATCTAAATATCCCTAGTCTGTGATAAACACTCCCTCACACATAAACCCTAATTTGCCTGTCTGTATCAATCACTCGCTCACTGAAATCACACCCTAATATCCCTGTCTGTATCAAATACTCCTGCCCTGATATTAAACCCCTATATCCCTGTCAGTATCAAACACTCCCCCACAGATAACAAAGCCCAGTATCTCTGTCTGTATCAAACACGCCCTCACTGATGTCAAACCCCAATAACCCTGTCTGCATCAAACACTCCCTCACTGATAACAAACCCCAATATCCCTGTCTGTATCAAACACTCCCTCACTGATAACAAACCCCAATATCCCAGTCTGTATCAAACACTCCCTCACTGATAACAAACCCCAATATCCCTGTCAGTATCAAACACTCTCTCACTGATAACAAAGCCCAATATCTCTCTCTGTATCAAACACTCCCTCACTGATGTCAAACCACAAATCCCGGTCTGTATCAAACACTCCCTCACTGATATCAAACCCACAATATCCCTAGTGCGTACTAAACACGCCATCACTCATGAACACCAATACCTCTGTCTGTATCAAACACTCCCTCATTGAAAATAAACCACAATATTCCTGTCTGTATCACACACTACCTCACACATAAAACCTGATATCCCTGTCTGTATCAAACACTCCCTCACTGATAACAAACCTAAATATCCCTAGTCTGTGATAAACACTCACTCACACATAAACCCTAATATCCCTGTTTGTTTCAATCACTCGCTCACTGATATCAAACCCTAATATCCCTGTCTGTATCAAATACTCCTGCCCTGATATCAAACCCCAATAACCCTGTCTGTATTAAACACTCCCTCACTGATAACAAACCTAAATATCCCTAGTCTGTAATAAAATCTCCCTCATTCATAAACCCTGATATCCCTGTTTGTTACAATCACTACCTCACTGATTTCAAACCCCAATATCCCAGTCTGTATCAAACACTCCCTCACTGATAACAAACCCCAATATCCCTGTCAGTATCAAACACTCCCTCACTGATTACAAAGCCTATTTTCTCTGTCTGTATCAAACACTCCCTCACTGATATCAAGCCACAAATCCCAGTCTGTATCAAACACTCCCTCACTGATGTCAAACCACAAATCCCAGTCTGTATCAAAAACTCCCTCACTGATGTCAAACCCCAATATCGCAGTCTTTATCAAACACTCCCTCACTGATAACAAACCACAATATCCCAGTCAGTATCAAAAACTCCCTCACTGATATCAAACCCCAATATCCCAGTCTGTATCAAACACTCCCTCGCTGATAACAAACCTAAATATCCCTAGTCTGTGATAAACACTCCCTCACACATAAACCCTAATTTGCCTGTCTGTATCAATCACTCGCTCACTGATATGACAACCTAATATCCCTGTCTGTATCAAATACTCCTGCCCTGATATCAAAACCCTATATCCCTGCAAAACCCCAATATCTCTGTCTGTATCAAACATTCCCTCACTGATATCAAACCCTAATATCCCTGTCTTTATCAAACACTCCCTCACTGATATCAAAACCCAATATCGCAGTCTGTGTCAAAAACTCCCTCACTGATAACAAACCCCAATATCCTAGTCTGTATCAAACACTCCCTCACTGATATCAGACCCCATTATCCCAGTCTGTATCAAACACTCCCTCACTGATATCAAACCCCAATATCCCAGTCTGTATCAAACACTCGCTCACTGATATCAAACCCCAATATCCCAGTCTGTATCAAAATCTCCCTCACTGATATCAAACGCCAATATCCCAGTCGGTATCAAACACTACCTCACTGATATCAAACCCCAATACCCCTGTCTGTATCAAACACTCCCTCACTGATAACAAACCTAAATATCCCAAGTCTGTAATAAACACGCCCTCATTCATAAACCCTGATATCCATGTCTGTATCAATCAATCCCTTACTGGTATCAAACCCCAATATCCCTTTCTGTATCAAAAACTCCCTCACTGATATCAAACCCCAATATCCCAGTCTGTATCAAATACTCCCTCACTGATAACAAACCCCAGTATCCCTGTTTGCATCAAACACTCCCTCATTGATAACAAACCTGAATATCCCTAGTCTGTACTAAAAGTCCCTCACTCATAAACTCTGATATCCCTGTCTGTATCTAACATTCCCTCACTGATATCAAAACCCAATATCCCTGTCTGTATCAAACACGCCCTCACTGATAACAAATCCCAATATCTCTGTCTGTATCAAACACTCTCTCACTTATATCAAACCCCAATATCTCTGTCTGTATCAAACACTCCCTGACTAATATCAAACCCCAATATCCCAGTCTGTATCAAACACTCCCTCATTGATAACAAACCCCAGTATGCCTGTCTGTATCAAACACTCCCTCATTGATAACAAACCTAAATATCCCTAGTCGCTACTTAACACTCTCTCACTCATAAACCCTAATATCCCTGTCTGTTTCAATCACTCCCTCACTGAAATCAAACTCTAATACCCCTGTATGTATCAAACACTCCCTCACTGATAAAAAAAATCCCAATATCCCAGCTTAAACCCCAATATCCCTGTCTGTATCAAATGCTCCCTCACTGAAATCAAACCCCAATATCACTGTCTGTATCAAACACTCCCTCACTGATAAAAAACCCCAATATCCCAGCTTAAACCCCAATATCCCTGTCTGTATCAAATGCTCCCTCACTGAAATCAAACCCAATATCCCTGTCTGTATCAAACACACCCTCACTTCTATCAAACCCCAATATCCCTGCATAAACCCCAATATCCCTGTCTGTATCAAACACTCCCTCACTGATAACAAACACCAATATCCTTGTCTGTATCAAACACTCCTTCACTGATAACAAACACCAAAATCCCTGTCTGTATCAAACACTCCCTCACTGATAGCAAACCTAATATCCCTAGTCTGTAATACACTCTCCCTCACTCATAAACCCTGATATCCCTGTGTGTATCAATCACTCGCTCACTGATATCAAACCCTCATATCCCTGTCTGTAACAAACACTCCGTCACTGATAACAAAGCCCAATATTCCTGTCTGTAACAAACACTCACTCACCGATTTCAAACACCCAATATCCCTGTCCGTATCAAACACTCCCTCACTGATAATAAACCCCAATATCCCTGTCTGTGTCAAACACTGCCTCACTGATATCAAACCCCAATATTCCTGTCTATATCAAACACTCCCTCACTGATATGAAACCCCCAATATCCCTAGTGCTTACTAAAAACGCCATCACTCATGAACAGCAATACCCCTGTCTGTATCAAATACTCCCTCATTGAAAATAAACCCCAATATTCCTGTCTATATCAAACACACTCTCACTGATATCAAACTCCCAATATCCCTAGTGCGTATAAAACACACCATCACTCATGAACACCAATACTCCTGTCTGTATCAAACACTCTCTCATTGAAAATAAACCCCAATATTCCTGCCTATATCAAACACTCCCTCACTCATAAACCCTGATATCCCTGTCTGTATCAATCACTCACTCACTGATATCATAACCCATTATCCCTGTCTGTATCAAGCACTCCATCACTGATAAAAAACACCAATATCCCTGTCTGCATCAAACACTCCGTCATAAATAAGAAACCATGATATGCCTGTCTGTATCATTCACTCCCTCACTGATAACAAACCCCAATATGCCTGTCTGTATCAGACAATCCCTCACTAATAACAATCCCCAACATCTCTGTCTGTACCAAACGCTCCCTCACTGATAGTAAACCCCAATATCTCAGTCGGAATCAGACACTACCTTACTGATATCCAAACCCAAAATCTCTGTTTGTATTAAACACTCTCTGACTAATAACAAACCCCAATATCCCTATCTGTATAAAACATTCCCTCACTGATAACAAACACCAATATCCATGTCTATATCAAACAATCCCTCACTGATATCAAACCCGCAATATACCTGTCCGTATCAAACACTCCCTCACTGATAATAAACCCCAATATCGCTGCCTGTGTCAAACACTACCTCACTGATATCAAACCCCAATATCACTGTCTATATCAAACACTCCCTCACTGACATCAAAACCACAATATCCCTAGTGCATACTAAACACGCCATCACTCATGAACACCAATACCTCTGTCTGTATCAAACACTCCCTCATTGAAAATAAACCACAATATTCCTGTCTGTATCACACACTACCTCACACATAAACCCTGATATCCCTGTCTGTATCAAACACTCCCTCACTGATATCAAACCCCAATATCCCTGTCTGTATCAAACACACCCTCACTGATAACAAACCTAAATATCCCTAGTCTGTAATAAACACTCCCTCACACATAAACCCTAATTTCCCTGTCTGTATCAATCACTCGCTCACTGATATCACACCCTAATATCCCTGTCTGTATCAAATACTCCTGCACTGATATCAAACCCCTATATCCCTGCAAAAGCCCAATATCTCTGTCTTTATCAAACATTCCCTCAATGATATCAAACCCCAATATCCCTGTCTTTATCAAACACTCCCTCACTGATATCAAACCCCAATATCCCAGTCTGTATCAAAAACTCCCTCATTGATGTCAAAGCCCAATATCGCAGTCTGTATCAAACACTCGCTCACTGATAACAAACCCCAATATCCCAGTCTGTATCAAAAACTCCCTCACTGATATCAAACCCCAATATCCCAGTCTGTATCAAACAATCCCTCACTGATATCAAACCCCAATATCCCTGTCTGTATCAAACACTGCCTCACTGATAACAAACCTAAATATCCCTAGTCTGTGATAAACACTCCCTCACACATAAACCCTAATTTGCCTGTCTGTATCAATCACTCGCTCACTGAAATCACACCCTAATATCCCTGTCTGTATCAAATACTCCTGCCCTGATATTAAACCCCTATATCCCTGTCAGTATCAAACACTCCCCCACTGATAACAAAGCCCAGTATCTCTGTCTGTATCAAACACGCCCTCACTGATGTCAAACCCCAATAACCCTGTCTGCATCAAACACTCCCTCACTGATAACAAACCTAAATATCCCTAGTCTGTAATAAAATCTCTCTCATTCATAAACCCTGATATCCCTGTTTGTTTCAATCACTACCTCACTGATTTCAAACTCTAATATCCCTGACTGTATCAAACACTCGCTCACTGATAACAAACCCCAATATCCCTGTCTGTATCAAACACTCCCTCACTGATAACAAACCCCAATATCCCAGTCTGTATCAAACACTCCCTCACTGATAACAAACCCCAATATCCCTGTCAGTATCAAACACTCTCTCACTGATAACAAAGCCCAATATCTCTCTCTGTATCAAACACTCCCTCACTGATGTCAAACCACAAATCCCGGTCTGTATCAAACACTCCCTCACTGATATCAAACCCACAATATCCCTAGTGCGTACTAAACACGCCATCACTCATGAACACCAATACCTCTGTCTGTATCAAACACTCCCTCATTGAAAATAAACCACAATATTCCTGTCTGTATCACACACTACCTCACACATAAAACCTGATATCCCTGTCTGTATCAAACACTCCCTCACTGATAACAAACCTAAATATCCCTAGTCTGTGATAAACACTCACTCACACATAAACCCTAATATCCCTGTTTGTTTCAATCACTCGCTCACTGATATCAAACCCTAATATCCCTGTCTGTATCAAATACTCCTGCCCTGATATCAAACCCCAATAACCCTGTCTGTATTAAACACTCCCTCACTGATAACAAACCTAAATATCCCTAGTCTGTAATAAAATCTCCCTCATTCATAAACCCTGATATCCCTGTTTGTTTCAATCACTACCTCACTGATTTCAAACCCCAATATCCCAGTCTGTATCAAACACTCCCTCACTGATAACAAACCCCAATATCCCTGTCAGTATCAAACACTCCCTCACTGATTACAAAGCCTATTTTCTCTGTCTGTATCAAACACTCCCTCACTGATGTCAAGCCACAAATCCCAGTCTGTATCAAACACTCCCTCACTGATGTCAAACCACAAATCCCAGTCTGTATCAAAAACTCCCTCACTGATGTCAAACCCCAATATCCCAGTCTTTATCAAACACTCCCTCACTGATAACAAACCCCAATATCCCAGTCAGTATCAAAAACTCCCTCACTGATATCAAACCCCAATATCCCAGTCTGTATCAAACACTCCCTCGCTGATAACAAACCTAAATATCCCTAGTCTGTGATAAACACTCCCTCACACATAAACCCTAATTTGCCTGTCTGTATCAATCACTCGCTCACTGATATGACACCCTAATATCCCTGTCTGTATCAAATACTCCTGCCCTGATATCAAAACCCTATATCCCTGCAAAACCCCAATATCTCTGTCTGTATCAAACATTCCCTCACTGATATCAAACCCTAATATCCCTGTCTTTATCAAACACTCCCTCACTGATATCAAAACCGAATATCCCAGTCTGTGTCAAAAACTCCCTCACTGATAACAAACCCCAATATCCTAGTCTGTATCAAACACTCCCTCACTGATATCAGACCCCATTATCCCAGTCTGTATCAAACACTCCCTCACTGATATCAAACCCCAATATCCCAGTCTGTATCAAACACTCGCTCACTGATATCAAACCCCAATATCCCAGTCTGTATCAAAATCTCCCTCACTGATATCAAACGCCAATATCCCAGTCGGTATCAAACACTACCTCACTGATATCAAACCCCAATACCCCTGTCTGTATCAAACACTCCCTCACTGATAACAAACCTACATATCCCAAGTCTGTAATAAACACGCCCTCATTCATAAACCCTGATATCCATGTCTGTATCAATCAATCCCTTACTGGTATCAAACCCCAATATCCCTTTCTGTATCAAAAACTCCCTCACTGATATCAAACCCCAATATCCCAGTCTGTATCAAACACTCCCTCACTGATAACAAAACCCAGTATCCCTGTTTGCATCAAACACTCCCTCATTGATAACAAACCTGAATATCCCTAGTCTGTACTAAAAGTCCCTCACTCATAAACTCTGATATCCCTGTCTGTATCAAACATTCCCTCACTGATATCAAAACCCAATATCCCTGTCTGTATCAAACACGCCCTCACTGATAACAAATCCCAATATCTCTGTCTGTATCAAACACTCTCTCACTTATATCAAACCCCAATATCTCTGTCTGTATCAAACACTCCCTGACTAATATCAAACCCCAATATCCCAGTCTGTATCAAACACTCCCTCATTGATAACAAACCCCAGTATGCCTGTCTGTATCAAACACTCCCTCATTGATAACAAACCTAAATATCCCTAGTCGCTACTTAACACTCTCTCACTCATAAACCCTAATATCCCTGTCTGTTTCAATCACTCCCTCACTGAAATCAAACTCTAATACCCCTGTATGTATCAAACACTCCCTCACTGATAAAAAAAATCCCAATATCCCAGCTTAAACCCCAATATCCCTGTCTGTATCAAATGCTCCCTCACTGAAATCAAACCCCAATATCACTGTCTGTATCAAACACTCCCTCACTGATAAAAAACCCCAATATCCCAGCTTAAACCCCAATATCCCTGTCTGTATCAAATGCTCCCTCACTGAAATCAAACCCAATATCCCTGTCTGTATCAAACACACCCTCACTTCTATCAAACCCCAATATCCCTGCATAAGCCCCAATATCCCTGTCTGTATCAAACACTCCCTCACTGATAACAAACACCAATATCCTTGTCTGTATCCAACACTCCTTCACTGATAACAAACACCAAAATCCCTGTCTGTATCAAACACTCCCTCACTGATAGCAAACCTAATATCCCTAGTCTGTATTACACTCTCTCTCACTCATAAACCCTGATATCCCTGTCTGTATCAATCACTCGCTCACTGATATCAAACCCTCATATCCCTGTCTGTAACAAACACTCCGTCACTGATAACAAAGCCCAATATTCCTGTCTGTAACAAACACTCACTCACCGATTTCAAACACCCAATATCCCTGTCCGTATCAAACACTCCCTCACTGATAATAAACCCCAATATCTCTGTCTGTGTCAAACACTGCCTCACTGATATCAAACCCCAATATTCCTGTCTATATCAAACACTCCCTCACTGATATGAAACCCCCAATATCCCTAGTGCTTACTAAAAACGCCATCACTCATGAACAGCAATACCCCTGTCTGTATCAAATACTCCCTCATTGAAAATAAACCCCAATATTCCTGTCTATATCAAACACACTCTCACTGATATCAAACTCCCAATATCCCTAGTGCGTATAAAACACACCATCACTCATGAACACCAATACTCCTGTCTGTATCAAACACTCTCTCATTGAAAATAAACCCCAATATTCCTGTCTATATCAAACACTCCCTCACTCATAAACCCTGATATCCCTGTCTGTATCAATCACTCACTCACTGATATCATAACCCATTATCCCTGTCTGTATCAAGCACTCCATCACTGATAAAAAACACCAATATCCCTGTCTGCATCAAACACTCCGTCACTAATAACAAACCATGATATGCCTGTCTGTATCATTCACTCCCTCACTGATAACAAACCCCAATATGCCTGTCTGTATCAGACAATCCCTCACTAATAACAATCCCCAACATCTCTGTCTGTACCAAACGCTCCCTCACTGATAGTAAACCCCAATATCTCAGTCGGAATCAGACACTACCTTACTGATATCCAAACCCAAAATCTCTGTTTGTATTAACCTCTCTCTGACTAATAACAAACCCCAATATCCCTATCTGTATAAAACATTCCCTCACTGATAACAAACCCCAATATCCATGTCTATATCAAACAATCCCTCACTGATATCAAACCCGCAATATCCCTGTCCGTATCAAACACTCCCTCACTGAAAATAAACCCCAATATCGCTGCCTGTGTCAAACACTACCTCACTGATATCAAACCACAATATCACTGTCTTTATCAAACACTCCCTCACTGACATCAAACCCACAATATCCCTAGTGCATACTAAACACGCCATCACTCATGAACACCAATACCTCTCTCTGTATCAAACACTCCCTCATTGAAAATAAACCACAATATTCCTGTCTGTATCACACACTACCTCACACATAAACCCTGATATCCCTGTCTGTATCAAAAACTCCCTCACTGATATCAAACCCCAATATCCCTGTCTGTATCAAACACTCCGTCACTGATAACAAACCTAAATATCCCTAGTCTGTAATAAACACTGCCTCACACATAAACTCTAATTTCCCTGTCTGTATCAATCACTCGCTCACTGATACCACACCCTAATATCCCTGTCTGTATCAAATACTCCTGCACTGATATCAAACCCCTATATCCCTGCAAAAGCCCAATATCTCTGTCTTTATCAAACATTCCCTCAATGATATCAAACCCCAATATCCCTGTCTTTATCAAACACTCCCTCACTGATATCAAACCCCAATATCCCAGTCTGTATCAAAAACTCCCTCATTGATGTCAAAGCCCAATATCGCAGTCTGTATCAAACACTCCCTCACTGATAACAAACCCCAATATCCCAGTCTGTATCAAAAACTCCCTCACTGATATCAAACCCCAATATCCCAGTCTGTATCAAACAATCCTTCACTGATATCAAACCCCAATATCCCTGTCTGTATCAAACACTCCCTCACTGATAACAAACCTAAATATCCCTAGTCTGTGATAAACACTCCCTCACACATAAACCCTAATTTGCCTGTCTGTATCAATCACTCGCTCACTGAAATCAAACCCTAATATCCCTGTCTGTATCAAATACTCCTGCCCTGATATCAAACCACTATATCCCTGTCAGTATCAAACACTCCCCCACTGATAACAAAGCCCAGTATCTCTGTCTGTATCAGACACGCCCTCACTGATGTCAAACCCCAATAACCCTGTCTGCATCAAACACTCCCTCACTGATAACAAACCTAAATATCCCTAGTCTGTAATAAAATCTCCCTCATTCATAAACCCTGATATCCCTGTTTGTTTCAATCACTACCTCACTGATTTCAAACTCTAATATCCCTGACTGTATCAAACACTCCCTCACTGATAACAAACCCCAATATCCCAGTCTGTATCAAACACTCTGTCACTGATAACAAAGCCCAATATCTCTGTCTGTATCAAACACTCCCTCACTGATGTCAAACCACAAATCCCAGTCTGTATCAAACACTCCCTCACTGACATCAAACCCTCAATATCCCTAGTGCGTACTAAACACGCCATCACTCATGAACACCAATACCTCTGTCTGTATCAAACACTCCCTCATTGAAAGTAAACCACAATATTCCTGTCAGTATCACACACTACCTCACACATAAACCCTGATATCCCTAGTCTGTATCAAACATTCCCTCACTGATAACAAACCTAAATATCCCTAGTCTGTGATAAACCCTCACTCACACATAAACCCTAATATCCCTGTTTGTTTCAATCACTCGCTGACTGATATCAAACCCTAATATCCCTGTCTGTATCAAATACTCCTGCCCTGATATCAAACCCCAATATCCCTGTCTGTATCAAACACTCCCTCACTGATAACAAACCTAAATATCCCTAGTCTGTAATAAAATCTCCCTCATTCATAAACCCTGATATCCCTGTTTGTTTCAATCACTACCTCACTGATTTCAAACCCCAATATCCCAGTCTGTATCAAACACTCCCTCACTGATAACAAACCCCAATATCCCTGTCAGTATCAAACACTCCCTCACTGATAACAAAGCCCAATATCTCTGTCTGTATCAAACACTCCCTCACTGATGTCAAACCACAAATCCCAGTCTGTATCAAACACTCCCTCACTGATATCAAACCCACAATATCCCTAGTGCATACTAAACACGCCATCACTCATGAACACCAATACCTCTGTCTGTATCAAACACTCCCTCATTGAAAATAAACCACAATATTCCTGTCTGTATCACACACTACCTCACACATAAACCCTGATATCCCTGTCTGTATCAATCACTCGCTCACTGATATCAAACCCTAATATCCCTGTCCTTATCAAACACTCCCTCACTGATATCAAACCCCAATATCCCAGTCTGTATCAAAAACTCCCTCACTGATGTCAAACCCCAATATCCCAGTCTGTATCAAACACTCCCTCACTGATAACAAACCCCAATATCCCAGTCTGTATCAAAAACTCCCTCACTGATAACAAACCTAAATATCCCTAGTCTGTGATAAACACTCCCTCACACATAAACCCTAATTTGCCTGTCTGTATCAATCACTCGCTCACTGATATGACACCCTAATATCCCTGTCTGTATCAAATACTCCTGCCCTGATATCAAACCCCTATATCCCTGCAAAACCCCAATATCTCTGTCTGTATCAAACATTCCCTCACTGATATCAAAACCCAATATCCCAGTCTGTATCAAAAACTCCCTCACTGATATCAAACCCCAATATCCTAGTCAGTATCAAACACTCCCTCACTGATATCAAACCCCATTATCCCAGTCTGTATCAAACACTCCCTCACGGATATCAAATCCCAATATCCCAGTCTGTATCAAAAACTCCCTCACTGATATCAAACCCCAATATCCCAGTCTGTATCAAACACTCGCTCACTGATATCAAACCCCAATATCCCAGTCTGTATCAAAAGCTCCCTCACTGATATCAAACGCCAATATCCCAGTCGGTATCAAACACTACCTCACTGATAAAAAACCCCAATATCCCAGCTTAAACCCCAATATCCCTGTCTGTATCAAATGCTCCCTCACTGAAATCAAACCCAATATCCCTGTCTGTATCAAACACACCCTCACTTCTATCAAACCACCAATATCCCTGCATAAACCCCAATATCCCTGTCTGTATCAAACACTCCCTCACTGATAACAAACACCAATATCCTTGTCTGTATCCAACACTCCTTCACTGATAACAAACACCAAAATCCCTGTCTGTATCAAACACTCCCTCACTGATAGCAAACCTAATATCCCTAGTCTGTATTACACTCTCCCTCACTCATAAACCCTGATATCCCTGTGTGTATCAATCACTCGCTCACTGATATCAAACCCTCATATCCCTGTCTGTAACAAACACTCCGTCACTGATAACAAAGCCCAATATTCCTGTCTGTAACAAACACTCACTCACCGATTTCAAACACCCAATATCCCTGTCCGTATCAAACACTCCCTCACTGATAATAAACCCCAATATCCCTGTCTGTATCAAACACTCCCTCACTGATATCAAACCCACAATATCCCTAGTGCATACTAAACACGCCATCACTCATGAACACCAATACCTCTGTCTGTATCAAACACTCCCTCATTGAAAATAAACCACAATATTCCTGTCTGTATCACACACTACCTCACACATAAACCCTGATATCCCTGTCTGTATCAATCACTCGCTCACTGATATCAAACCCTAATATCCCTGTCTTTATCAAACACTCCCTCACTGATATCAAACCCCAATATCCCAGTCTGTATCAAAAACTCCCTCACTGATGTCAAACCCCAATATCCCAGTCTGTATCAAACACTCCCTCACTGATAACAAACCCCAATATCCCAGTCTGTATCAAAAACTCCCTCACTGATAACAAACCTAAATATCCCTAGTCTGTGATAAACACTCCCTCACACATAAACCCTAATTTGCCTGTCTGTATCAATCACTCGCTCACTGATATGACACCCTAATATCCCTGTCTGTATCAAATACTCCTGCCCTGATATCAAACCCCTATATCCCTGCAAAACCCCAATATCTCTGTCTGTATCAAACATTCCCTCACTGATATCAAAACCCAATATCCCAGTCTGTATCAAAAACTCCCTCACTGATATCAAACCCCAATATCCTAGTCAGTATCAAACACTCCCTCACTGATATCAAATCCCATTATCCCAGTCTGTATCAAACACTCCCTCACGGATATCAAATCCCAATATCCCAGTCTGTATCAAAAACTCCCTCACTGATATCAAACCCCAATATCCCAGTCTGTATCAAACACTCGCTCACTGATATCAAACCCCAATATCCCAGTCTGTATCAAAAGCTCCCTCACTGATATCAAATGCCAATATCCCAGTCGGTATCAAACACTACCTCACTGATATCAAACCCCAATACCCCTGTCTGTATCAAACACTCCCTCACTGATAACAAACCTAAATATCCCAAGTCCGTAATAAACACGCCCTCATTCATAAACCCTGATATCCCTGTCTGTATCAATCAATCCCTTACTGGTATCAAACCCCAATATCCCTTTCTGTATCAAAAACTCCCTCACTGATATCAAACCCCAATATCCCAGTCTGTATCAAAGACACCCTCACTGATAACAAACCCCAGTATCCCTGTTTGTATCAAACACTCCCTCATTGATAACAAACCTGAATATCCCTAGTCTGTACTAAAAGTCCCTCACTCATAAACTCTGATATCCCTGTCTGTATCAAGCATTCCCTCACTGATATCAAAACCCAATATCCCTGTCTGTATCAAACACACCCTCACTGATAACAAATCCCAATATCTCTGTCTGTATCAAACACTCTCTCACTGATATGAAACCCCCAATATCCCTAGTGCTTACTAAAAACGCCATCACTCATGAACAGCAATACACCTGTCTGTATCAAATACTCCCTCATTGAAAATAAACCCCAATATTCCTGTCTATATCAAACACACTCTCACTGATATCAAACTCCCAATATCCCTAGTGCGTATAAAACACACCATCACTCATGAACACCAATACTCCTGTCTGTATCAAACACTCTCTCATTGAAAATAAACCCCAATATTCCTGCCTATATCAAACACTCCCTCACTCATAAACCCTGATATCCCTGTCTGTATCAATCACTCACTCACTGATATCATAACCCATTATCCCTGTCTGTATCAAGCACTCCATCACTGATAAAAAACACCAATATCCCTGTCTGCATCAAACACTCCGTCATAAATAACAAACCATGATATGCCTGTCTGTATCATTCACTCCCTCACTGATAACAAACCCCAATATGCCTGTCTGTATCAGACAATCCCTCACTAATAACAATCCCCAACATCTCTGTCTGTACCAAACGCTCCCTCACTGATAGTAAACCCCAATATCTCAGTCGGAATCAGACACTACCTTACTGATATCCAAACCCAAAATCTCTGTTTGTATTAACCTCTCTCTGACTAATAACAAACCCCAATATCCCTATCTGTATAAAACATTCCCTCACTGATAACAAACCCCAATATCCATGTTTATATCAAACAATCCCTCACTGATATCAAACCCGCAATATCCCTGTCCGTATCAAACACTCCCTCACTGATAATAAACCCCAATATCGCTGCCTGTGTCAAACACTACCTCACTGATATCAAACCACAATATCACTGTCTATATCAAACACTCCCTCACTGACATCAAACCCACAATATCCCTAGTGCATACTAAACACGCCATCACTCATGAACACCAATACCTCACTCTGTATCAAACACTCCCTCATTGAAAATAAACCACAATATTCCTGTCTGTATCACACACTACCTCACACATAAACCCTGATATCCCTGTCTGTATCAAAAACTCCCTCACTGATATCAAACCCCAATATCCCTGTCTGTATCAAACACTCCGTCACTGATAACAAACCTAAATATCCCTAGTCTGTAATAAACACTGCCTCACACATAAACCCTAATTTCCCTGTCTGTATCAATCACTCGCTCACTGATATCACACCCTAATATCCCTGTCTGTATCAAATACTCCTGCACTGATATCAAACCCCTATATCCCTTCAAAAGCCCAATATCTCTGTCTTTATCAAACATTCCCTCAATGATATCAAACCCCAATATCCCTGTCTTTATCAAACACTCCCTCACTGATATCAAACCCCAATATCCCAGTCTGTATCAAAAACTCCCTCATTGATGTCAAAGCCCAATATCGCAGTCTGTATCAAACACTCCCTCACTGATAACAAACCCCAATATCCCAGTCTGTATCAAAAACTCCCTCACTGATATCAAACCCCAATATCCCAGTCTGTATCAAACAATCCTTCACTGATATCAAACCCCAATATCCCTGTCTGTATCAAACACTCCCTCACTGATAACAAACCTAAATATCCCTAGTCTGTGATAAACACTCCCTCACACATAAACCCTAATTTGCCTGTCTGTATCAATCACTCGCTCACTGAAATCAAACCCTAATATCCCTGTCTGTATCAAATACTCCTGCCCTGATATCAAACCACTATATCCCTGTCAGTATCAAACACTCCCCCACTGATAACAAAGCCCAGTATCTCTGTCTGTATCAGACACGCCCTCACTGATGTCAAACCCCAATAACCCTGTCTGCATCAAACACTCCCTCACTGATAACAAACCTAAATATCCCTAGTCTGTAATAAAATCTCCCTCATTCATAAACCCTGATATCCCTGTTTGTTTCAATCACTACCTCACTGATTTCAAACTCTAATATCCCTGACTGTATCAAACACTCCCTCACTGATAACAAACCCCAATATCCCAGTCTGTATCAAACACTCTGTCACTGATAACAAAGCCCAATATCTCTGTCTGTATCAAACACTCCCTCACTGATGTCAAACCACAAATCCCAGTCTGTATCAAACACTCCCTCACTGACATCAAACCCTCAATATCCCTAGTGCGTACTAAACACGCCATCACTCATGAACACCAATACCTCTGTCTGTATCAAACACTCCCTCATTGAAAATAAACCACAATATTCCTGTCTGTATCACACACTACCTCACACATAAACCCTGATATCCCTAGTCTGTATCAAACACTCCCTCACTGATAACAAACCTAAATATCCCTAGTCTGTGATAAACCCTCACTCACACATAAACCCTAATATCCCTGTTTGTTTCAATGACTCGCTGACTGATATCAAACCCTAATATCCCTGTCTGTATCAAATACTCCTGCCCTGATATCAAACCCCAATATCCCTGTCTGTATCAAACACTCCCTCACTGATAACAAACCTAAATATCCCTAGTCTGTAATAAAATCTCCCTCATTCATAAACCCTGATATCCCTGTTTGTTTCAATCACTACCTCACTGATTTCAAACCCCAATATCCCAGTCTGTATCAAACACTCCCTCACTGATAACAAACCCCAATATCCCTGTCAGTATCAAACACTCCCTCACTGATAACAAAGCCCAATATCTCTGTCTGTATCAAACACTCCCTCACTGATGTCAAACCACAAATCCCAGTCTGTATCAAACACTCCCTCACTGATATCAAACCCACAATATCCCTAGTGCATACTAAACACGCCATCACTCATGAACACCAATACCTCTGTCTGTATCAAACACTCCCTCATTGAAAATAAACCACAATATTCCTGTCTGTATCACACACTACCTCACACATAAACCCTGATATCCCTGTCTGTATCAATCACTCGCTCACTGATATCAAACCCTAATATCCCTGTCTTTATCAAACACTCCCTCACTGATATCAAACCCCAAATCCCAGTCTGTATCAAAAACTCCCTCACTGATGTCAAACCCCAATATCCCAGTCTGTATCAAACACTCCCTCACTGATAACAAACCCCAATATCCCAGTCTGTATCAAAAACTCCCTCACTGATAACAAACCTAAATATCCCTAGTCTGTGATAAACACTCCCTCACACATAAACCCTAATTTGCCTGTCTGTATCAATCACTCGCTCACTGATATGACACCCTAATATCCCTGTCTGTATCAAATACTCCTGCCCTGATATCAAACCCCTATATCCCTGCAAAACCCCAATATCTCTGTCTGTATCAAACATTCCCTCACTGATATCAAAACCCAATATCCCAGTCTGTATCAAAAACTCCCTCACTGATATCAAACCCCAATATCCTAGTCAGTATCAAACACTCCCTCACTGATATCAAACCCCATTATCCCAGTCTGTATCAAACACTCCCTCACGGATATCAAATCCCAATATCCCAGTCTGTATCAAAAACTCCCTCACTGATATCAAACCCCAATATCCCAGTCTGTATCAAACACTCGCTCACTGATATCAAACCCCAATATCCCAGTCTGTATCAAAAGCTCCCTCACTGATATCAAACGCCAATATCCCAGTCGGTATCAAACACTACCTCACTGATATCAAACCCCAATACCCCTGTCTGTATCAAACACTCCCTCACTGATAACAAACCTAAATATCCCAAGTCTGTAATAAACACGCCCTCATTCATAAACCCTGATATCCCTGTCTGTATCAATCAATCCCTTACTGGTATCAAACCCCAATATCCCTTTCTGTATCAAAAACTCCCTCACTGATATCAAACCCCAATATCCCAGTCTGTATCAAAGACACCCTCACTGATAACAAACCCCAGTATCCCTGTTTGTATCAAACACTCCCTCATTGATAACAAACCTGAATATCCCTAGTCTGTACTAAAAGTCCCTCACTCATAAACTCTGATATCCCTGTCTGTATCAAGCATTCCCTCACTGATATCAAAACCCAATATCCCTGTCTGTATCAAACACACCCTCACTGATAACAAATCCCAATATCCCTGTCTGTATCAAACACTCTCTCACTGATATGAAACCCCCAATATCCCTAGTGCTTACTAAAAACGCCATCACTCATGAACAGCAATACACCTGTCTGTATCAAATACTCCCTCATTGAAAATAAACCCCAATATTCCTGTCTATATCAAACACACTCTCACTGATATCAAACTCCCAATATCCCTAGGGCGTATAAAACACACCATCACTCATGAACACCAATACTCCTGTCTGTATCAAACACTCTCTCATTGAAAATAAACCCCAATATTCCTGCCTATATCAAACACTCCCTCACTCATAAACCCTGATATCCCTGTCTGTATCAATCACTCACTCACTGATATCATAACCCATTATCCCTGTCTGTATCAAGCACTCCATCACTGATAAAAAACACCAATATCCCTGTCTGCATCAAACACTCCGTCATAAATAACAAACCATGATATGCCTGTCTGTATCATTCACTCCCTCACTGATAACAAACCCCAATATGCCTGTCTGTATCAGACAATCCCTCACTAATAACAATCCCCAACATCTCTGTCTGTACCAAACGCTCCCTCACTGATAGTAAACCCCAATATCTCAGTCGGAATCAGACACTACCTTACTGATATCCAAACCCAAAATCTCTGTTTGTATTAAACACTCTCTGACTAATAACAAACCCCAATATCCCTATCTGTATAAAACATTCCCTCACTGATAACAAACACCAATATCCATGTCTATATCAAACAATCCCTCACTGATATCAAACCCGCAACATCCCTGTCCGTATCAAACACTCCCTCACTGATAATAAACCCCAATATCGCTGCCTGTGTCAAACACTACCTCACTGATATCAAACCCCAATATCACTGTCTATATCAAACACTCCCTCACTGACATCAAAACCACAATATCCCTAGTGCATACTAAACACGCCATCACTCATGAACACCAATACCTCTGTCTGTATCAAACACTCCCTCATTGAAAATAAACCACAATATTCCTGTCTGTATCACACACTACTTCACACATAAACCCTGATATCCCTGTCTGTATCAAACACTCCCTCACTGATATCAAACCCCAATATCCCTGTCTGTATCAAACACACCCTCACTGATAACAAACCTAAATATCCCTAGTCTGTAATAAACACTCCCTCACACATAAACCCTAATTTCCCTGTCTGTATCAATCACTTGCTCACTGATATCACACCCTAATATCCCTGTCTGTATCAAATACTCCTGCACTGATATCAAACCCCTATATCCCTGCAAAAGCCCAATATCTCTGTCTTTATCAAACATTCCCTCAATGATATCAAACCCCAATATCCCTGTCTTTATCAAACACTCCCTCACTGATATCAAACCCCAATATCCCAGTCTGTATCAAAAACTCCCTCATTGATGTCAAAGCCCAATATCGCAGTCTGTATCAAACACTCGCTCACTGATAACAAACCCCAATATCCCAGTCTGTATCAAAAACTCCCTCACTGATATCAAACCCCAATATCCCAGTCTGTATCAAACAATCCCTCACTGATATCAAACCCCAATATCCCTGTCTGTATCAAACACTGCCTCACTGATAACAAACCTAAATATCCCTAGTCTGTGATAAACACTCCCTCACACATAAACCCTAATTTGCCTGTCTGTATCAATCACTCGCTCACTGAAATCACACCCTAATATCCCTGTCTGTATCAAATACTCCTGCCCTGATATTAAACCCCTATATCCCTGTCAGTATCAAACACTCCCCCACAGATAACAAAGCCCAGTATCTCTGTCTGTATCAAACACGCCCTCACTGATGTCAAACCCCAATAACCCTGTCTGCATCAAACACTCCCTCACTGATAACAAACCTAAATATCCCTAGTCTGTAATAAAATCTCCCTCATTCATAAACCCTGATATCCCTGTTTGTTTCAATCACTACCTCACTGATTTCAAACTCTAATATCCCTGACTGTATCAAACACTCGCTCACTGATAACAAACCCCAATATCCCTGTCTGTATCAAACACTCCCTCACTGATAACAAACCCCAATATCCCAGTCTGTATCAAACACTCCCTCACTGATAACAAACCCCAATATCCCTGTCAGTATCAAACACTCTCTCACTGATAACAAAGCCCAATATCTCTCTCTGTATCAAACACTCCCTCACTGATGTCAAACCACAAATCCCGGTCTGTATCAAACACTCCCTCACTGATATCAAACCCACAATATCCCTAGTGCGTACTAAACACGCCATCACTCATGAACACCAATACCTCTGTCTGTATCAAACACTCCCTCATTGAAAATAAACCACAATATTCCTGTCTGTATCACACACTACCTCACACATAAAACCTGATATCCCTGTCTGTATCAAACACTCCCTCACTGATAACAAACCTAAATATCCCTAGTCTGTGATAAACACTCACTCACACATAAACCCTAATATCCCTGTTTGTTTCAATCACTCGCTCACTGATATCAAACCCTAATATCCCTGTCTGTATCAAATACTCCTGCCCTGATATCAAACCCCAATAACCCTGTCTGTATTAAACACTCCCTCACTGATAACAAACCTAAATATCCCTAGTCTGTAATAAAATCTCCCTCATTCATAAACCCTGATATCCCTGTTTGTTTCAATCACTACCTCACTGATTTCAAACCCCAATATCCCAGTCTGTATCAAACACTCCCTCACTGATAACAAACCCCAATATCCCTGTCAGTATCAAACACTCCCTCACTGATTACAAAGCCTATTTTCTCTGTCTGTATCAAACACTCCCTCACTGATGTCAAGCCACAAATCCCAGTCTGTATCAAACACTCCCTCACTGATGTCAAACCACAAATCCCAGTCTGTATCAAAAACTCCCTCACTGATGTCAAACCCCAATATCCCAGTCTTTATCAAACACTCCCTCACTGATAACAAACCCCAAAATCCCAGTCAGTATCAAAAACTCCCTCACTGATATCAAACCCCAATATCCCAGTCTGTATCAAACACTCCCTCGCTGATAACAAACCTAAATATCCCTAGTCTGTGATAAACACTCCCTCACACATAAACCCTAATTTGCCTGTCTGTATCAATCACTCGCTCACTGATATGACACCCTAATATCCCTGTCTGTATCAAATACTCCTGCCCTGATATCAAAACCCTATATCCCTGCAAAACCCCAATATCTCTGTCTGTATCAAACATTCCCTCACTGATATCAAACCCTAATATCCCTGTCTTTATCAAACACTCCCTCACTGATATCAAAACCGAATATCCCAGTCTGTGTCAAAAACTCCCTCACTGATAACAAACCCCAATATCCTAGTCTGTATCAAACACTCCCTCACTGATATCAGACCCCATTATCCCAGTCTGTATCAAACACTCCCTCACTGATATCAAACCCCAATATCCCAGTCTGTATCAAACACTCGCTCACTGATATCAAACCCCAATATCCCAGTCTGTATCAAAATCTCCCTCACTGATATCAAACGCCAATATCCCAGTCGGTATCAAACACTACCTCACTGATATCAAACCCCAATACCCCTGTCTGTATCAAACACTCCCTCACTGATAACAAACCTAAATATCCCAAGTCTGTAATAAACACGCCCTCATTCATAAACCCTGATATCCATGTCTGTATCAATCAATCCCTTACTGGTATCAAACCCCAATATCCCTTTCTGTATCAAAAACTCCCTCACTGATATCAAACCCCAATATCCCAGTCTGTATCAAACACTCCCTCACTGATAACAAACCCCAGTATCCCTGTTTGCATCAAACACTCCCTCATTGATAACAAACCTGAATATCCCTAGTCTGTACTAAAAGTCCCTCACTCATAAACTCTGATATCCCGGTCTGTATCAAACATTCCCTCACTGATATCAAAACCCAATATCCCTGTCTGTATCAAACACGCCCTCACTGATAACAAATCCCAATATCTCTGTCTGTATCAAACACTCTCTCACTTATATCAAACCCCAATATCTCTGTCTGTATCAAACACTCCCTGACTAATATCAAACCCCAATATCCCAGTCTGTATCAAACACTCCCTCATTGATAACAAACCCCAGTATGCCTGTCTGTATCAAACACTCCCTCATTGATAACAAACCTAAATATCCCTAGTCGCTACTTAACACTCTCTCACTCATAAACCCTAATATCCCTGTCTGTTTCAATCACTCCCTCACTGAAATCAAACTCTAATACCCCTGTATGTATCAAACACTCCCTCACTGATAAAAAAAATCCCAATATCCCAGCTTAAACCCCAATATCCCTGTCTGTATCAAATGCTCCCTCACTGAAATCAAACCCCAATATCACTGTCTGTATCAAACACTCCCTCACTGATAAAAAACCCCAATATCCCAGCTTAAACCCCAATATCCCTGTCTGTATCAAATGCTCCCTCACTGAAATCAAACCCAATATCCCTGTCTGTATCAAACACACCCTCACTTCTATCAAACCCCAATATCCCTGCATAAACCCCAATATCCCTGTCTGTATCAAACACTCCCTCACTGATAACAAACACCAATATCCTTGTCTGTATCAAACACTCCTTCACTGATAACAAACACCAAAATCCCTGTCTGTATCAAACACTCCCTCACTGATAGCAAACCTAATATCCCTAGTCTGTAATACACTCTCCCTCACTCATAAACCCTGATATCCCTGTGTGTATCAATCACTCGCTCACTGATATCAAACCCTCATATCCCTGTCTGTAACAAACACTCCGTCACTGATAACAAAGCCCAATATTCCTGTCTGTAACAAACACTCACTCACCGATTTCAAACACCCAATATCCCTGTCCGTATCAAACACTCCCTCACTGATAATAAACCCCAATATCCCTGTCTGTGTCAAACACTGCCTCACTGATATCAAACCCCAATATTCCTGTCTATATCAAACACTCCCTCACTGATATGAAACCCCCAATATCCCTAGTGCTTACTAAAAACGCCATCACTCATGAACAGCAATACACCTGTCTGTATCAAATACTCCCTCATTGAAAATAAACCCCAATATTCCTGTCTATATCAAACACACTCTCACTGATATCAAACTCCCAATATCCCTAGTGCGTATAAAACACACCATCACTCATGAACACCAATACTCCTGTCTGTATCAAACACTCTCTCATTGAAAATAAACCCCAATATTCCTGCCTATATCAAACACTCCCTCACTCATAAACCCTGATATCCCTGTCTGTATCAATCACTCACTCACTGATATCATAACCCATTATCCCTGTCTGTATCAAGCACTCCATCACTGATAAAAAACACCAATATCCCTGTCTGCATCAAACACTCCGTCATAAATAACAAACCATGATATGCCTGTCTGTATCATTCACTCCCTCACTGATAACAAACCCCAATATGCCTGTCTGTATCAGACAATCCCTCACTAATAACAATCCCCAACATCTCTGTCTGTACCAAACGCTCCCTCACTGATAGTAAACCCCAATATCTCAGTCGGAATCAGACACTACCTTACTGATATCCAAACCCAAAATCTCTGTTTGTATTAAACACTCTCTGACTAATAACAAACCCCAATATCCCTATCTGCATAAAACATTCCCTCACTGATAACAAACACCAATATCCATGTCTATATCAAACAATCCCTCACTGATATCAAACCCGCAATATCCCTGTCCGTATCAAACACTCCCTCACTGATAATAAACCCCAATATCGCTGCCTGTGTCAAACACTACCTCACTGATATCAAACCCCAATATCACTGTCTATATCAAACACTCCCTCACTGACATCAAAACCACAATATCCCTAGTGCATACTAAACACGCCATCACTCATGAACACCAATACCTCTGTCTGTATCAAACACTCCCTCATTGAAAATAAACCACAATATTCCTGTCTGTATCACACACTACCTCACACATAAACCCTGATATCCCTGTCTGTATCAAACACTCCCTCACTGATATCAAACCCCAATATCCCTGTCTGTATCAAACACACCCTCACTGATAACAAACCTAAATATCCCTAGTCTGTAATAAACACTCCCTCACACATAAACCCTAATTTCCCTGTCTGTATCAATCACTCGCTCACTGATATCACACCCTAATATCCCTGTCTGTATCAAATACTCCTGCACTGATATCAAACCCCTATATCCCTGCAAAAGCCCAATATCTCTGTCTTTATCAAACATTCCCTCAATGATATCAAACCCCAATATCCCTGTCTTTATCAAACACTCCCTCACTGATATCAAACCCCAATATCCCAGTCTGTATCAAAAACTCCCTCATTGATGTCAAAGCCCAATATCGCAGTCTGTATCAAACACTCGCTCACTGATAACAAACCCCAATATCCCAGTCTGTATCAAAAACTCCCTCACTGATATCAAACCCCAATATCCCAGTCTGTATCAAACAATCCCTCACTGATATCAAACCCCAATATCCCTGTCTGTATCAAACACTGCCTCACTGATAACAAACCTAAATATCCCTAGTCTGTGATAAACACTCCCTCACACATAAACCCTAATTTGCCTGTCTGTATCAATCACTCGCTCACTGAAATCACACCCTAATATCCCTGTCTGTATCAAATACTCCTGCCCTGATATTAAACCCCTATATCCCTGTCAGTATCAAACACTCCCCCACTGATAACAAAGCCCAGTATCTCTGTCTGTATCAAACACGCCCTCACTGATGTCAAACCCCAATAACCCTGTCTGCATCAAACACTCCCTCACTGATAACAAACCTAAATATCCCTAGTCTGTAATAAAATCTCTCTCATTCATAAACCCTGATATCCCTGTTTGTTTCAATCACTACCTCACTGATTTCAAACTCTAATATCCCTGACTGTATCAAACACTCGCTCACTGATAACAAACCCCAATATCCCTGTCTGTATCAAACACTCCCTCACTGATAACAAACCCCAATATCCCAGTCTGTATCAAACACTCCCTCACTGATAACAAACCCCAATATCCCTGTCAGTATCAAACACTCTCTCACTGATAAAAAAGCCCAATATCTCTCTCTGTATCAAACACTCCCTCACTGATGTCAAACCACAAATCCCGGTCTGTATCAAACACTCCCTCACTGATATCAAACCCACAATATCCCTAGTGCGTACTAAACACGCCATCACTCATGAACACCAATACCTCTGTCTGTATCAAACACTCCCTCATTGAAAATAAACCACAATATTCCTGTCTGTATCACACACTACCTCACACATAAAACCTGATATCCCTGTCTGTATCAAACACTCCCTCACTGATAACAAACCTAAATATCCCTAGTCTGTGATAAACACTCACTCACACATAAACCCTAATATCCCTGTTTGTTTCAATCACTCGCTCACTGATATCAAACCCTAATATCCCTGTCTGTATCAAATACTCCTGCCCTGATATCAAACCCCAATAACCCTGTCTGTATTAAACACTCCCTCACTGATAACAAACCTAAATATCCCTAGTCTGTAATAAAATCTCCCTCATTCATAAACCCTGATATCCCTGTTTGTTTCAATCACTACCTCACTGATTTCAAACCCCAATATCCTAGTCTGTATCAAACACTCCCTCACTGATAACAAACCCCAATATCCCTGTCAGTATCAAACACTCCCTCACTGATTACAAAGCCTATTTTCTTTGTCTGTATCAAACACTCCCTCACTGATGTCAAGCCACAAATCCCAGTCTGTATCAAACACTCCCTCACTGATGTCAAACCACAAATCCCAGTCTGTATCAAAAACTCCCTCACTGATGTCAAACCCCAAAATCCCAGTCTTTATCAAACACTCCCTCACTGATAACAAACCCCAATATCCCAGTCAGTATCAAAAACTCCCTCACTGATATCAAACCCCAATATCCCAGTCTGTATCAAACACTCCCTCGCTGATAACAAACCTAAATATCCCTAGTCTGTGATAAACACTCCCTCACACATAAACCCTAATTTGCCTGTCTGTATCAATCACTCGCTCACTGATATGACACCCTAATATCCCTGTCTGTATCAAATACTCCTGCCCTGATATCAAAACCCTATATCCCTGCAAAACCCCAATATCTCTGTCTGTATCAAACATTCCCTCACTGATATCAAACCCTAATATCCCTGTCTTTATCAAACACTCCCTCACTGATATCAAAACCCAATATCCCAGTCTGTGTCAAAAACTCCCTCACTGATAACAAACCCCAATATCCTAGTCTGTATCAAACACTCCCTCACTGATATCAGACCCCATTATCCCAGTCTGTATCAAACACTCCCTCACTGATATCAAACCCCAATATCCCAGTCTGTATCAAACACTCGCTCACTGATATCAAACCCCAATATCCCAGTCTGTATCAAAATCTCCCTCACTGATATCAAACGCCAATATCCCAGTCGGTATCAAACACTACCTCACTGATATCAAACCCCAATACCCCTGTCTGTATCAAACACTCCCTCACTGATAACAAACCTAAATATCCCAAGTCTGTAATAAACACGCCCTCATTCATAAACCCTGATATCCATGTCTGTATCAATCAATCCCTTACTGGTATCAAACCCCAATATCCCTTTCTGTATCAAAAACTCCCTCACTGATATCAAACCCCAATATCCCAGTCTGTATCAAACACTCCCTCACTGATAACAAACCCCAGTATCCCTGTTTGCATCAAACACTCCCTCATTGATAACAAACCTGAATATTCCTAGTCTGTACTAAAAGTCCCTCACTCATAAACTCTGATATCCCTGTCTGTATCAAACATTCCCTCACTGATATCAAAACCCAATATCCCTGTCTGTATCAAACACGCCCTCACTGATAACAAATCCCAATATCTCTGTCTGTATCAAACACTCTCTCACTTATATCAAACCCCAATATCTCTGTCTGTATCAAACACTCCCTGACTAATATCAAACCCCAATATCCCAGTCTGTATCAAACACTCCCTCATTGATAACAAACCTAAATATCCCTAGTCTCTACTTAACACTCTCTCACTCATAAACCCTAATATCCCTGTCTGTTTCAATCACTCCCTCACTGAAATCAAACTCTAATACCCCTTTATGTATCAAACACTCCCTCACTGATAAAAAAAATCCCAATATCCCAGCTTAAACCCCAATATCCCTGTCTGTATCAAATGCTCCCTCACTGAAATCAAACCCCAATATCACTGTCTGTATCAAACACTCCCTCACTGATAAAAAACCCCAATATCCCAGCTTAAACCCCAATATCCCTGTCTGTATCAAATGCTCCCTCACTGAAATCAAACCCAATATCCCTGTCTGTATCAAACACACCCTCACTTCTATCAAACCCCAATATCCCTGCATAAACCCCAATATCCCTGTCTGTATCAAACACTCCCTCACTGATAACAAACACCAATATCCTTGTCTGTATCAAACACTCCTTCACTGATAACAAACACCAAAATCCCTGTCTGTATCAAACACTCCCTCACTGATAGCAAACCTAATATCCCTAGTCTGTAATACACTCTCCCTCACTCATAAACCCTGATATCCCTGTCTGTATCAATCACTCGCTCACTGATATCAAACCCTCATATCCCTGTCTGTAACAAACACTCCGTCACTGATAACAAAGCCCAATATTCCTGTCTGTAACAAACACTCACTCACCGATTTCAAACACCCAATATCCCTGTCCGTATCAAACACTCCCTCACTGATAATAAACCCCAATATCCCTGTCTGTGTCAAACACTGCCTCACTGATATCAAACCCCAATATTCCTGTCTATATCAAACACTCCCTCACTGATATGAAACCCCCAATATCCCTAGTGCTTACTAAAAACGCCATCACTCATGAACAGCAATACACCTGTCTGTATCAAATACTCCCTCATTGAAAATAAACCCCAATATTCCTGTCTATATCAAACACACTCTCACTGATATCAAACTCCCAATATCCCTAGTGCGTATAAAACACACCATCACTCATGAACACCAATACTCCTGTCTGTATCAAACACTCTCTCATTGAAAATAAACCCCAATATTCCTGCCTATATCAAACACTCCCTCACTCATAAACCCTGATATCCCTGTCTGTATCAATCACTCACTCACTGATATCATAACCCATTATCCCTGTCTGTATCAAGCACTCCATCACTGATAAAAAACACCAATATCCCTGTCTGCATCAAACACTCCGTCATAAATAACAAACCATGATATGCCTGTCTGTATCATTCACTCCCTCACTGATAACAAACCCCAATATGCCTGTCTGTATCAGACAATCCCTCACTAATAACAATCCCCAACATCTCTGTCTGTACCAAACGCTCCCTCACTGATAGTAAACCCCAATATCTCAGTCGGAATCAGACACTACCTTACTGATATCCAAACCCAAAATCTCTGTTTGTATTAAACACTCTCTGACTAATAACAAACCCCAATATCCCTATCTGTATAAAACATTCCCTCACTGATAACAAACACCAATATCCATGTCTATATCAAACAATCCCTCACTGATATCAAACCCGCAATATCCCTGTCCGTATCAAACACTCCCTCACTGATAATAAACCCCAATATCGCTGCCTGTGTCAAACACTACCTCACTGATATCAAACCCCAATATCACTGTCTATATCAAACACTCCCTCACTGACATCAAAACCACAATATCCCTAGTGCATACTAAACACGCCATCACTCATGAACACCAATACCTCTGTCTGTATCAAACACTCCCTCATTGAAAATAAACCACAATATTCCTGTCTGTATCACACACTACCTCACACATAAACCCTGATATCCCTGTCTGTATCAAACACTCCCTCACTGATATCAAACCCCAATATCCCTGTCTGTATCAAACACACCCTCACTGATAACAAACCTAAATATCCCTAGTCTGTAATAAACACTCCCTCACACATAAACCCTAATTTCCCTGTCTGTATCAATCACTCGCTCACTGATATCACACCCTAATATCCCTGTCTGTATCAAATACTCCTGCACTGATATCAAACCCCTATATCCCTGCAAAAGCCCAATATCTCTGTCTTTATCAAACATTCCCTCAATGATATCAAACCCCAATATCCCTGTCTTTATCAAACACTCCCTCACTGATATCAAACCCCAATATCCCAGTCTGTATCAAAAACTCCCTCATTGATATCAAAGCCCAATATCGCAGTCTGTATCAAACACTCGCTCACTGATAACAAACCCCAATATCCCAGTCTGTATCAAAAACTCCCTCACTGATATCAAACCCCAATATCCCAGTCTGTATCAAACAATCCCTCACTGATATCAAACCCCAATATCCCTGTCTGTATCAAACACTGCCTCACTGATAACAAACCTAAATATCCCTAGTCTGTGATAAACACTCCCTCACACATAAACCCTAATTTGCCTGTCTGTATCAATCACTCGCTCACTGAAATCACACCCTAATATCCCTGTCTGTATCAAATACTCCTGCCCTGATATTAAACCCCTATATCCCTGTCAGTATCAAACACTCCCCCACTGATAACAAAGCCCAGTATCTCTGTCTGTATCAAACACGCCCTCACTGATGTCAAACCCCAATAACCCTGTCTGCATCAAACACTCCCTCACTGATAACAAACCTAAATATCCCTAGTCTGTAATAAAATCTCTCTCATTCATAAACCCTGATATCCCTGTTTGTTTCAATCACTACCTCACTGATTTCAAACTCTAATATCCCTGACTGTATCAAACACTCGCTCACTGATAACAAACCCCAATATCCCTGTCTGCATCAAACACTCCCTCACTGATAACAAACCCCAATATCCCAGTCTGTATCAAACACTCCCTCACTGATAACAAACCCCAATATCCCTGTCAGTATCAAACACTCTCTCACTGATAACAAAGCCCAATATCTCTGTCTGTATCAAACACTCCCTCACTGATGTCAAACCACAAATCCCGGTCTGTATCAAACACTCCCTCACTGATATCAAACCCACAATATCCCTAGAGCGTACTAAACACGCCATCACTCATGAACACCAATACCTCTGTCTGTATCAAACACTCCCTCATTGAAAATAAACCACAATATTCCTGTCTGTATCACACACTACCTCACACATAAAACCTGATATCCCTGTCTGTATCAAACACTCCCTCACTGATAACAAACCTAAATATCCCTAGTCTGTGATAAACACTCACTCACACATAAACCCTAATATCCCTGTTTGTTTCAATCACTCGCTCACTGATATCAAACCCTAATATCCCTGTCTGTATCAAATACTCCTGCCCTGATATCAAACCCCAATATCCCTGTCTGTATTAAACACTCCCTCACTGATAACAAACCTAAATATCCCTAGTCTGTAATAAAATCTCCCTCATTCATAAACCCTGATATCCCTGTTTGTTTCAATCACTACCTCACTGATTTCAAACCCCAATATCCCAGTCTGTATCAAACACTCCCTCACTGATAACAAACCCCAATATCCCTGTCAGTATCAAACACTCCCTCACTGATTACAAAGCCTATTTTCTCTGTCTGTATCAAACACTCCCTCACTGATGTCAAGCCACAAATCCCAGTCTGTATCAAACACTCCCTCACTGATGTCAAACCACAAATCCCAGTCTGTATCAAAAACTCCCTCACTGATGTCAAACCCCAATATCCCAGTCTTTATCAAACACTCCCTCACTGATAACAAACCCCAATATCCAAGTCAGTATCAAAAACTCCCTCACTGATATCAAACCCCAATATCCCAGTCTGTATCAAACACTCCCTCGCTGATAACAAACCTAAATATCCCTAGTCTGTGATAAACACTCCCTCACACATAAACCCTAATTTGCCTGTCTGTATCAATCACTCGCTCACTGATATGACACCCTAATATCCCTGTCTGTATCAAATACTCCTGCCCTGATATCAAACCCCTATATCCCTGCAAAACCCCAATATCTCTGTCTGTATCAAACATTCCCTCACTGATATCAAACCCTAATATCCCTGTCTTTATCAAACACTCCCTCACTGATATCAAAACCCAATATCCCAGTCTGTGTCAAAAACTCCCTCACTGATAACAAACCCCAATATCCTAGTCTGTATCAAACACTCCCTCACTGATATCAGACCCCATTATCCCAGTCTGTATCAAACACTCCCTCACTGATATCAAACCCCAATATCCCAGTCTGTATCAAACACTCGCTCACTGATATCAAACCCCAATATCCCAGTCTGTATCAAAAGCTCCCTCACTGATATCAAACGCCAATATCCCAGTCGGTATCAAACACTACCTCACTGATATCAAACCCCAATACCCCTGTCTGTATCAAACACTCCCTCACTGATAACAAACCTAAATATCCCAAGTCCGTAATAAACACGCCCTCATTCATAAACCCTGATATCCCTGTCTGTATCAATCAATCCCTTACTGGTATCAAACCCCAATATCCCTTTCTGTATCAAAAACTCCCTCACTGATATCAAACCCCAATATCCCAGTCTGTATTAAACACTCCCTCACTGATAACAAACCCCAGTATCCCTGTTTGTATCAAACACTCCCTCATTGATAACAAACCTGAATATCCCTAGTCTGTACTAAAAGTCCCTCACTCATAACATCTGATATCCCTGTCTGTATCAAACATTCCCTCACTGATATCAAAACCCAATATCCCTGTCTGTATCAAACACACCCTCACTGATAACAAATCCCAATATCTCTGTCTGTATCAAACACTCTCTCACTTATATCAAACCCCAATATCTCTGTCTGTATCAAACACTCCCTGACTAATATCAAACCCCAATATCCCAGTCTGTATCAAACACTCCCTCATTGATAACAAACCCCAATATGCCTGTCTGTATCAAACACTCCCTCATTGATAACAAACCTAAATATCCCTAGTCTCTACTTAACAGTCTCTCACTCATAAACCCTAATATCCCTGTCTGTTTCAATCACTCCCTCACTGAAATCAAACTCAAATACCCCTGTATGTATCAAACACTCCATCACTGATAAAAAAATCCCAATATCCCAGCTGAAACCCCAATATCCCTGTCTGTATCAAATGCTCCCTCACTGAAATCAAACCCCAATATCACTGTCTGTATCAAACACTCCCTCACTGATAACAAACCTAAATATCCCAGTCCGTATCAAACAATCCCTCACTGATATCAAACCCCAATATCCCTGTCTGTATCAAACACTCCCTCACTGATATCAAACCCCAATATCCCTGTCTGTATCAAACACTCCCTCACTGATAACAAACCTAAATATCCCTAGTCTGTGATAAACACTCCCTCACACATAAACCCTAATTTGCCAGTCTGTATCAATCACTCGCTCACTGAAATCACACCCTAATATCCCTGTCTGTATCAAATACTCCTGCCCTGATACCAAACCCCTATATCCCTGTCAGTATCAAACACTCCCCCACTGATAACAAAGCCCAGTATCTCTGTCTGTATCAAACACGCACTCACTGATGTCAAACCCCAATAACCCTGTCTGCATCAAACACTCCCTCACTGATAACAAACCTAAATATCCCTAGTCTGTAATAAAATCGCCCTCATTCATAAACTCTGATATCCCTGTTTGTTTCAATCACTACCTCACTGATTTCAAACTCTAATATCCCTGACTGTATCAAACACTCCCTCACTGATAACAAACCCCAATATCCCAGTCTTTATCAAACACTCCCTCACTGATAACAAACCCCAATATCCCAGTCTGTATCAAACACTCCCTCACTGATAACAAACCCCAATATCCCTGTCAGTATCAAACACTCTCTCACTGATAACAAAGCCCAATATCTCTGTCTGTATCAAACACTCCCTCACTGATGTCAAACCACAAATCCCAGTCTGTATCAAACACTCCCTCACTGATATCAAACCCACAATATCCCTAGTGCGTACTAAACACGCCATCACTCATGAACACCAATACCTCTGTCTGTATCAAACACTCCCTCATTGAAAATAAACCGCAATATTCCTGTCTGTATCACACACTACCTCACACATAAACCCTGATATCCCTGTCTGTATCAAACACTCCCTCACTGATAACAAACCTAAATATCCCTAGTCTGTGATAAACACTCACTCACACATAAACCCTAATATCCCTGTTTGTTTCAAACACTCGCTCACTGATAACAAACCCTAATATCCCTGTCTGTATCAAATACTCATGCCCTGATATCAAACCCCAATATCCCTGTCTGTATCAAACACTCCCTCACTGATAACAAACCTAAATATCCCAAGTCTGTAATAAAATCTCGCTCATTCATAAACCCTGATATCCCTGTTTGTTTCAATCACTACCTCACTGATTTCAAACCCCAATATCCCAGTCTGTATCAAACACTCCCTCACTGATAACAAACCCCAATATCCCTGTCAGTATCAAACACTCCCTCACTGATAACAAAGCCCAATATCTCTGTCTGTATCAAACACTCCCTCACTGATGTCAAACCACAAATCCCAGTCTGTATCAAACACTCCCTCACTAATATCAAACCCACAATATCCCTAGTGCATACTAAACACGCCATCACTCATGAACACCAATACCTCTGTCTGTATCAAACACTCCCTCATTGAAAATAAACCACAATATTCCTGTCTGTATCACACACTACCTCACACATAAACCCTGATATCCCTGTCTGTATCAATCACTCGCTCACTGATATCAAACCCTAATATCCCTGTCTTTATCAAACACTCCCTCACTGATATCAAACCCCAATATCCCAGTCAGTATCAAAAACTCCCTCACTGACATCAAACCCCAATATCCCAGTATGTATCAAACACTCCCTCACTGATAACAAACCCCAATATCCCAGTCTGTATCAAAAACTCCCTCACTGATATCAAATCCCAATATCCCAGTCTGTATCAAACACTCCCTCGCTGATAACAAACCTAAATATCCCTAGTCTGTGATAAACACTCCCTCACACATAAACCCTAATTTGCCTGTCTGTATCAATCACTCGCTCACTGATATGACACCCTAATATCCCTGTCTGTATCAAATACTCCTGCCCTGATATCAAAACCCTATATCCCTGCAAAACCCCAATATCTCTGTCTGTATCAAACATTCCCTCACTGATATCAAACCCTAATATCCCTGTCTTTATCAAACACTCCCTCACTGATATCAAAACACAATATCCCAGTCTGTATCAAAAACTCTCTCACTGATAACAAACCCCAATATCCTAGTCTGTATCAAACACTCCCTCACTGATATCAAACCCCATTATCCCAGTCTGTATCAAACACTCCCTCACGGATATCAAACCCCAATATCCCAGTCTGTATCAAACACTCGCTCACTGATATCAAACCCCAATATCCCAGTCTGTATCAGAAGCTCCCTCACTGATATCAAACGCCAATATCCCAGTCGGTATCAAACACTACCTCACTGATATCAAACCCCAATACCCCTGTCTGTATCAAACCCTCCCTCACTGATAACAAACCTAAATATCCCAAGTCCGTAATAAACACGCCCTCATTCATAAACCCTGATATCCCTGTCTGTATCAATCAATCCCTTACTGGTATCAAACCCCAATATCCCTTTCTGTATCAAAAACTCCCTCACTGATATCAAACCCCAATATCCCTGTCTATACCAAACACTCCCTCACTGATAACAAACCCCAGTATCCCTGTTTGTATCAAACACTCCCTCATTGATAACAAACCTGAATATCCCTAGTCTGTACTAAAAGTCCCTCACTCATAAACTCTGATATCCCTGTCTGTATCAAACATTCCCTCACTGATATCAAAACCCAATATCCCTGTCTGTATCAAACACGCCCTCACTGATAACAAATCCCAATATCTCTGTCTGTATCAAACACTCTCTCACTTATATCAAACCCCAATATCTCTGTCTGTATCAAACACTCCCTGACTAATATCAAACCCCAATATCCCAGTCTGTATCAAACACTCCCTCATTGATAACAAACCCCAATATGCCTGTCTGTATCAAACACTCCCTCATTGATAACAAACCTAAATATCCTTAGTCTCTACTTAACAATCTCTCACTCATAAACCCTAATATCCCTGTCTGTTTCAATCACTCCCTCACTGAAATCAAACTCTAATACCCCTGTATGTATCAAACACTCCCTCACTGATAAAAAAAATCCCAATATCCCAGCTTAAACCCTAATATCCCTGTCTGTATCAAATGTTCCCTCACTGAAATCAAACCCCAATATCACTGTCTGTATCAAACACTCCCTCACTGATAAAAAACCCCAATATCCCAGCTTAAACCCCAATATCCCTGTCTGTATCAAATGCTCCCTCACTGAAATCAAACCCCAATATCCCTGTCTGTATCAAACACACCCTCACTTCTATCAAACCCCAATATCCCTGCATAAACCCCAATATCCCTGTCTGTATCAAACACTCCCTCACTGATAACAAACACCAATATCCTTGTCTGTATCAAACACTCCTTCACTGATAACAAACACCAAAATCCCTGTCTGTATCAAACACTCCCTCACTGATAGCAAACCTAATATCCCTAGTCTGTAATACACTCTCCCTCACTCATAAACCCTGATATCCCTGTCTGTATCAATCACTCGCTCACTGATATCAAACCCTCATATCCCTGTCTGTAACAAACACTCCGTCACTGATAACAAAGCCCAATATTCCTGTCTGTAACAAACACTCACTCACCGATTTCAAACACCCAATATCCCTGTCCGTATCAAACACTCCCTCACTGATAATAAACCCCAATATCCCTGTCTGTGTCAAACACTGCCTCACTGATATCAAACCCCAATATTCCTGTCTATATCAAACACTCCCTCACTGATATGTAACACCCAATATCCCTAGTGCTTACTAAAAACGCCATCACTCATGAACAGCAATACCCCTGTCTGTATCAAATACTCCCTCATTGAAAATAAACCCCAATATTCCTGTCTATATCAAACACACTCTCACTGATATCAAACTCCCAATATCCCTAGTGCGTATAAAACACACCATCACTCATGAACACCAATACTCCTGTATGTATCAAACACTCCCTCATTGAAAATAAACCACAATATTCCTGTGTGTATCACACACTACTTCACACATAAACCCTGATATCCCTGTCTGTATCAAACACTCCCTCACTGATATCAAACCCCAATATCCCTGTCTGTATCAAACACTCCCTCACTGATAACAAACCTAAATATCCCTAGTCTGTAATAAACACTCCCTCACACATAAACCCTAATTTCCCTGTCTGTATCAATCACTCGCTCACTGATATCACACCCTAATATCCCTGTCTGTATCAAATACTCCTGCCCTGATATCAAACCCCTATATCCCTGCAAAACCCCAATATCTCTGTCTTTATCAAACATTCCCTCAATGATATCAAACCCCAATATCCCTGTCTTTATCAAACACTCCCTCACTGATATCAAACCCCAATATCCCAGTCTGTATCAAAAACTCCCTCATTGATGTCAAAGCCCAATATCCCAGTCTGTATCAAACACTCCCTCGCTGATAACAAACCTAAATATCCCTAGTCTGTGATAAACACTCCCTCACACATAAACCCTAATTTGCCTGTCTGTATCAATCACTCGCTCACTGATATGACACCCTAATATCCCTGTCTGTATCAAATACTCCTGCCCTGATATCAAACCCCTATATCCCTGCAAAACCCCAATATCTCTGTCTGTATCAAACATTCCCTCACTGATATCAAACCCTAATATCCCTGTCTTTATCAAACACTCCCTCACTGATATCAAAACCCAATATCCCAGTCTGTATCAAAAACTCTCTCACTGATAACAAACCCCAATATCCTAGTCTGTATCAAACACTCCCTCACTGATATCAAACCCCATTATCCCAGTCTGTATCAAACACTCCCTCACGGATATCAAACCCCAATATCCCAGTCTGTATCAAACACTCGCTCACTGATATCAAACCCCAATATCCCAGTCTGTATCAAAAGCTCCCTCACTGATATCAAACGCCAATATCCCAGTCGGTATCAAACACTACCTCACTGATTTCAAACCCCAATACCCCTGTCTGTATCAAACACTCCCTCACTGATAACAAACCTAAATATCCCAAGTCCGTAATAAACACGCCCTCATTCATAAACCCTGATATCCCTGTCTGTATCAATCAATCCCTTACTGGTATCAAACCCCAATATCCCTTTCTGTATCAAAAACTCCCTCACTGATATCAAACCCCAATATCCCAGTCTGTATCAAACACTCCCTCACTGATAACAAACCCCAGTATCCCTGTTTGTATCAAACACTCCCTCATTGATAACAAACCTGAATATCCCTAGTCTGTACTAAAAGTCCCTCACTCATAAACTCTGATATCCCTGTCTGTATCAAACATTCCCTCACTGATATCAAAACCCAATATCCCTGTCTGTATCAAACACGCCCTCACTGATAACAAATCCCAATATCTCTGTCTGTATCAAACACTCTCTCACTTATATCAAACCCCAATATCTCTGTCTGTATCAAACACTCCCTGACTAATATCAAACCCCAATATCCCAGTCTGTATCAAACACTCCCTCATTGATAACAAACCCCAATATGCCTGTCTGTATCAAACACTCCCTCATTGATAACAAACCTAAATATCCTTAGTCTCTACTTAACACTCTCTCACTCATAAACCCTAATATCCCTGTCTGTTTCAATCACTCCCTCACTGAAATCAAACTCTAATACCCCTGTATGTATCAAACACTCCCTCACTGATAAAAAAATCCCAATATCCCAGCTTAAACCCCAGTATCCCTGTCTGTATCAAATGCTCCCTCACTGAAATCAAACCCCAATATCACTGTCTGTATCAAACACTCCCTCACTGATAAAAAACCCCAATATCCCAGCTTAAACCCCAATATCCCTGTCTGTATCAAATGCTCCCTCACTGAAATCAAACCCCAATATCCCTGTCTGTATCAAACACACCCTCACTTCTATCAAACCCCAATATCCCTGCATAAACCCCAATATCCCTGTCTGTATCAAACACTCCCTCACTGATAACAAACACCAATATCCTTGTCTGTATCAAACACTCCTTCACTGATAACAAACACCAAAATCCCTGTCTGTATCAAACACTCCCTCACTGATAGCAAACCTAATATCCCTAGTCTGTAATACACTCTCCCTCACTCATAAACCCTGATATCCCTGTCTGTATCAATCACTCGCTCACTGCTATCAAACCCTCATATCCCTGTCTGTAACAAACACTCCGTCACTGATAACAAAGCCCAATATTCCTGTCTGTAACAAACACTCACTCACCGATTTCAAACACCCAATATCCCTGTCCAATCAAACACTCCCTCACTGATAATAAACCCCAATATCCCTGTCTGTGTCAAACACTGCCTCACTGATATCAAACCCCAATATTCCTGTCTATATCAAACACTCCCTCACTGATATGAAACCCCCAATATCCCTAGTGCTTACTAAAAACGCCATCACTCATGAACAGCAATACCCCTGTCTGTATCAAATACTCCCTCATTGAAAATAAACCCCAATATTCCTGTCTATATCAAACACACTCTCACTGATATCAAACTCCCAATATCCCTAGTGCGTATAAAACACACCATCACTCATGAACACCAATACTCCTGTCTGTATCAAACACTCTCTCATTGAAAATAAACCCCAATATTCCTGTCTATATCAAACACTCCCTCACTCATAAACCCTGATATCCCTGTCTGTATCAATCACTCACTCACTGATATCATAACCCATTATCCCTGTCTGTATCAAGCACTCCATCACTGATAAAAAACACCAATATCCCTGTCTGCATCAAACCCTCCGTCATAAATAACAAACCATGATATGCCTGTCTGTATCATTCACTCCCTCACTGATAACAAACCCCAATATGCCTGTCTGTATCAGACAATCCCTGACTAATAACAATCCCCAACATCTCTGTCTGTACCAAACGCTCCCTCACTGATAGTAAACCCCAATATCTCAGTCGGAATCAGACACTACCTTACTGATATCCAAACCCAAAATCTCTGTTTGTATTAAACACTCTCTGACTAATAACAAACCCCAATATCCCTATCTGTATAAAACATTCCCTCACTGATAACAAACACCAATATCCATGTCTATATCAAACAATCCCTCACTGAAATCAAACCCGCAATATCCCTGTCCGTATCAAACACTCCCTCACTGATAATAAACCCCAATATCGCTGCCTGTGTCAAACACTACCTCACTGATATCAAACCCCAATATCACTGTCTATATCAAACACTCTCTCACTGACATCAAACCCACAATATCCCTAGTGCATACTAAACACGCCATCACTCATGAACACCAATACCTCTGTCTGTATCAAACACTCCCTCATTGAAAATAAACCACAATATTCCTGTCTGTATCACACACTACCTCACACATAAACCCTGATATCCCTGTCTGTATCAAACACTCCCTCACTGATATCAAACCCCAATATCCCTGTCTGTATCAAACACACCCTCACTGATAACAAACCTAAATATCCCTAGTCTGTAATAAACACTCCCTCACACATAAACCCTAATTTCCCTGTCTGTATCAATCACTCGCTCACTGATATCACACCCTAATGTCCCTGTCTGTATCAAATACTCCTGCCCTGATATCAAACCCCTATATCCCTGCAAAAGCCCAATATCTCTGTCTTTATCAAACATTCCCTCAATGATATCAAACCCCAATATCCCTGTCTTTATCAAACACTCCCTCACTGATATCAAACCCCAATATCCCAGTCTGTATCAAAAACTCCCTCATTGATGTCAAAGCCCAATATCGCTGTCTGTATCAAACACTCCCTCACTGATAACATACCCCAATATCCCAGTCTGTATCAAACACTCCCTCACTGATATCAAACCCCAATATCCCAGTCTGTATCAAACAATCCCTCACTGATATCAAACCCCAATATCCCTGTCTGTATCAAACACTGCCTCACTGATAACAAACCTAAATATCCCTAGTCTGTGATAAACACTCCCTCACACATAAACCCTAATTTGCCTGTCTGTATCAATCACTCGCTCACTGAAATCACACACTAATATCCATGTCTGTATCAAATACTCCTGCCCTGATATTAAAACCCTATTTCCCTGTCAGTATCAAACACTCCCCCACTGATAACAAAGCCCAGTATCTCTGTCTGTATCAAACACGCCCTCACTGATGTCAAACCCCAATAACCCTGTCTGCATCAAACACTCCCTCACTGATAACAAACCTAAATATCCCTAGTCTGTAATAAAATCTCCCTCATTCATAAACCCTGATATCCTTGTTTGTTTCAATCACTACCTCACTGATTTCAAACTCTAATATCCCTGACTGTATCAAACACTCCCTCACTGATAACAAACCCCAATATCCCAGTCTGTATCAAACACTCCCTCACTGATAACAAACCCCAATATCCCAGTCTGTATCAAACACTCCCTCACTGATAACAAACCCCAATATCCCTGTCAGTATCAAACACTCTCTCACTGATAACAAAGCCCAATATCTCTGTCTGTATCAAACACTCCCTCACTGATGTCAAGCCACAAATCCCAGTCTGTATCAAACACTCCCTCACTGATATCAAACCCACAATATCCCTAGTGCGTACTAAACACGCCATCACTCATGAACACCAATACCTCTGTCTGTATCAAACACTCCCTCATTGAAAATAAACCACAATATTCCTGTCTGTATCACACACTACTTCACACATAAACCCTGATATCCCTGTCTGTATCAAACACTCCCTCACTGATAACAAACCTAAATATCCCTAGTCTGTGATAAACACTCACTCACACATAAACCCTAATATCCCTGTTTGTTTCAATCACTCGCTCACTGATATCAAACCCTAATATCCCTGTCTGTATCAAATACTCCTGCCCTGATATCAAACCCCAATATCGCTGTCTGTATCAAACACTCCCTCACTGATAACAAACCTAAATATCCCTAGTCTGTAATAAAATCTCCCTCATTCATAAACCCTGATATCCCTGTTTGTTTCAATCACTACCTCATTGATTTCAAACCCCAATATCCCAGTCTGTATCAAACACTCCCTCACTGATAACAAACCCCAATATCCCTGTCAGTATCAAACACTCCCTCAGTGATAACAAAGCCCAATATCTCTGTCTGTATCAAATACTCCGTCACTGATGTCAAACCACAAATCCCAGTCTGTATCAAACACTCCCTCACTGATATCAAACCCACAATATCCCTAGTGCATACTAAACACGCCATCACTCATGAACACCAATACCTCTGTCTGTATCAAACACTCCCTCATTGAAAATAAACCACAATATTCCTGTCTGTTTCACACACTACCTCACACATAAACCCTGATAACCCTGTCTGTATCAATCACTCGCTCACTGATATCAAACCCTAATATCCCTGTCTTTATCAAACACTCCCTCACTGATATCAAACCCCAATATCCCAGTCTGTATCAAAAACTCCCTCACTGATGTCAAACCCCAATATCCCAGTCTGTATCAAACACTCCCTCACTGATAACAAACCCCAATATCCCAGTCTGTATCAAAAACTCCCTCACTGATATCAAATCCCAATATCCCAGTCTGTATCAAACACTCCCTCGCTGATAACAAACCTAAATATCCCTAGTCTGTGATAAACACTCCCTCACACATAAACCCTAATTTGCCTGTCTGTATCAATCACTCGCTCACTGATATGACACCCTAATATCCCTGTCTGTATCAAATACTCCTGCCCTGATATCAAACCCCTTTATCCCTGCAAAACCCCAATATCTCTGTCTGTATCAAACATTCCCTCACTGATATCAAACCCTAATATCCCTGTCTTTATCAAACACTCCCTCACTGATATCAAAACCCAATATCCCAGTCTGTATCAAAAACTCCCTCACTGATAACAAACCCCAATATCCTAGTCTGTATCAAACACTCCCTCACTGATATCAAACCCGATTATCCCTGTCTGTATCAAACACTCCCTCACGGATATCAAACCCCAATATCCCAGTCTGTATCAAACACTCGCTCACTGATATCAAACCCCAATATCCCAGTCTGTATCAAAAGCTCCCTCACTGATATCAAACGCCAATATCCCAGTCGGTATCAAACACTACCTCACTGATATCAAACCCCAATACCCCTGTCTGTATCAAACACTCCCTCACTGATAACAAACCTAAATATCCCAAGTCCGTAATAAACACGCCCTCATTCATAAACCCAGATATCCCTGTCTGTATCAATCAATCCCTTACTGGTATCAAACCCCAATATCCCTTTCTGTATCAAAAACTCCCTCACTGATATCAAACCCCAATATCCCAGTCTGTATCAAACACTCCCTCACTGATAACAAACCCCAGTATCCCTGTTTGTATCAAACACTCCCTCATTGATAACAAACCTGAATATCCCTAGTCTGTACTAAAAGTCCCTCACTCATAAACTCTGATATCCCTGTCTATATCAAACATTCCCTCACTGATATCAAAACCCAATATCCCTGTCTGTATCAAACACGCCCTCACTGATAACAAATCCCAATATCTCTGTCTGTATCAAACACTCTCTCACTTATATCAAACCCCAATATCTCTGTCTGTATCAAACACTCCCTGACTAATATCAAACCCCAATATCCCAGTCTGTATCAAACACTCCCTCATTGATAACAAACCCCAATATGCCTGTCTGTATCAAACACTCCCTCATTGATAACAAACCTAAATATCCTTAGTCTCTACTTAACACTCTCTCACTCATAAACCCTAATATCCCTGTCTGTTTCAATCACTCCCTCACTGAAATCAAACTCTAATACCCCTGTATGTATCAAACACTCCCTCACTGATAAAAAAAATCCCAATATCCCAGCTTGAACCCCAATATCCCTGTCTGTATCAAATGCTCCCTCACTGAAATCAAACCCCAATATCACTGTCTGTATCAAACACTCCCTCACTGATAAAAAACCCCAATATCCCAGCTTAAACCCCAATATCCCTGTCTGTATCAAATGCTCCCTCACTGAAATCAAACCCCAATATCCCTGTCTGTATCAAACACACCCTCACTTCTATCAAACCCCAATATCCCTGCATAAACCCCAATATCCCTGTCTGTATCAAACACTCCCTCACTGATAACAAACACCAATATCCTTGTCTGTATCAAACACTCCTTCACTGATAACAAACACCAAAATCCCTGTCTGTATCAAACACTCCCTCACTGATAGCAAACCTAATATCCCTAGTCTGTAATACACTCTCCCTCACTCATAAACCCTGATATCCCTGTCTGTATCAATCACTCGCTCACTGATATCAAACCCTCATATCCCTGTCTGTAACAAACACTCCGTCACTGATAACAAAGCCCAATATTCCTGTCTGTAACAAACACTCACTCACCGATTTCAAACACCCAATATCCCTGTCCGTATCAAACACTCCCTCACTGATAATAAACCCCAATATCCCTGTCTGTGTCAAACACTGCCTCACTGATATCAAACCCCAATATTCCTGTCTATATCAAACACTCCCTCACTGATATGAAAGCCCCAATATCCCTAGTGCTTACTAAACACGCCATCACTCATGAACAGCAATACCCCTGTCTGTATCAAATACTCCCTCATTGAAAATAAACCCCAATATTCCTGTCTATATCAAACACACTCTCACTGATATCAAACTCCCAATATCCCTAGTGCGTATAAAACACACCATCACTCATGAACACCAATACTCCTGTATGTATCAAACACTCTCTCATTGAAAATAAACCCCAATATTCCTGTCTATATCAAACACTCCCTCACTCATAAACCCTGATATCCCTGTCTGTATCAATCACTCACTCACTGATATCATAACCCATTATCCCTGTCTGTATCAAGCACTCCATCACTGATAAAAAACACCAATATCCCTGTCTGCATCAAACACTCCGTCACTAATAACAAACCATGATATGCCTGTCTGTATCATTCACTCCCTCACTGATAACAAACCCCAATATGCCTGTCTGTATCAGACAATCCCTGACTAATAACAATCCCCAACATCTCTGTCTGTACCAAACGCTCCCTCACTGATAGTAAACCCCAATATCTCAGTCGGAATCAGACACTACCTTACTGATATCCAAACCCAAAATCTCTGTTTGTATTAAACACTCTCTGACTAATAACAAACCCCAATATCCCTATCTGTATAAAACATTCCCTCACTGATAACAAACACCAATATCCATGTCTATATCAAACAATCCCTCACTGATATTAAACCCGCAATATCCCTGTCCGTATCAAACACTCCCTCACTGATAATAAACCCCAATATCGCTGCCTGTGTCAAACACTACCTCACTGATATCAAACCCCAATATCACTGTCTATATCAAACACTCCCTCACTGACATCAAACCCACAATATCCCTAGTGCATACTAAACACGCCATCACTCATGAACACCAATACCTCTGTCTGTATCAAACACTCCCTCATTGAAAATAAACCACAATATTCCTGTCTGTATCACACACTACCTCACACATAAACCCTGATATCCCTGTCTGTATCAAACACTCCCTCACTGATATCAAACCCCAATATCCCTGTCTGTATCAAACACTCCCTCACTGATAACAAACCTAAATATCCCTAGTCTGTAATAAACACTCCCTCACACATAAACCCTAATTTCCCTGTCTGTATCAATAACTCGCTCACTGATATCACACCCTAATATCCCTGTCTGTATCAAATACTCCTGCCCTGATATCAAACCCCTATATCCCTGCAAAAGCCCAATATCTCTGTCTTTATCAAACATTCCCTCAATGATATCAAACCCCAATATCCCTGTCTTTATCAAACACTCCCTCACTGATATCAAACCCCAATATCCCAGTCTGTATCAAAAACTCCCTCATTGATGTCAAAGCCCAATATCTCAGTCTGTATCAAACACTCCCTCATTGATAACAAACCCCAATATCCCAGTCTTTGTCAAAAACTCCCTCACTGATATCAAACCCCAATATCCCAGTCTGTATCAAACAATCCCTCACTGATATCAAACCCCAATATCCCTGTCTGTATCAAACACTCCCTCACTGATAACAAACCTAAATATCCCTAGTCTGTGATAAACACTCCCTCACACATAAACCCTAATTTGCCTGACTGATATCAATCACTCGCTCACTGAAATCACACCCTAATATCCCTGTCTGTATCAAATACTCCTGCCCTGATATCAAACCCCTATATCCCTGTCAGTATCAAACACTCCCTCACTGATAAAAAAGCCCAATATCTCTGTCTGTATCAAACACTCCCTCACTGATGTCAATACCCAATAACCCTGTCTGCATCAAACACTCCCTCACTGATAACAAACTTAAATATCCCTAGTCTGTACTAAAAGTCCTTCACTCATAAACTCTGATATCCCTGTCTGTATCAATCAATCCCTCACTGATATCAAACCCCCATATCCCTGTCTGTATCAAACACTCCCTCATTGATAACAAACCTAAATATCCCTAGTCTCTACTAAACACTCTCTCACTCATAAACCCTAATATCCCTGTCTGTATCAAACACTCCCTCACTGATAACAAACCTAAATATCCCTAGTCTGTACTAAACACTCTCTCACACATAAACCTAATATCCCTGTCTATATCAAACACTCCCTAACAAATATCAAACCCCAATATCCCTGTCTGTATCAAACACTCCCTCACTGATAACAAACCTAAATATTCCTGTCTGTATCAAACACTCCCTGACTAATAACAAACCTCAATATCCCTGTCAGTATCAAACAATCTCTCACTGATGGCAAACCCCAAAATCCCGGTGCGTATCAAACACTCCCTGACTAATAACAAACACCAAGATCCCTGTCTGTATCTAACTCGCCCTCACTAATAACAAACCCCAATATGCCTGTCTGTATCATTCACTCCCTCACTGATAACAAGCCCCAACATCCCTGTGGTTATCAAACACTCCCTCACACAGAAACATCAATATCCCTGTCTGTTTCAAATACTCCCTCACTGATATCAAACCCCAATATCCCTACATAAACCCCATTATCCCTGTCTGTATCAAACACTCCCTCACTGATATCAAACCCCAATATCCCTGCATAAACCTCAATATCCCTGTCTGTATGAAACACTCCCTCACTGATAACAAACCTAAATATCACTGTCTGTATAAAACACTTCCTCACTGATAACAAACCCCAATATCCCTGTCAGTATTAAACAGACTCTCACTGATGGCAACCCCAATACCCCCGTCTGTATCAAACACCCCCTCAGTGATATCAAACCCCAAAATCCCGGTGCGTATCAAACACTCCCTGACTAATAACAAACACCAATATCCCTGTCTGTATCATTCACTCCCTCACTGATAACAAACACCAATATGCCTGTCTGTATCGGACAATCCCTCACTAATAACAATCCCCAACATCTCTGTCTGTACCAAACGCTCCCTCACTGATAACAAATCCCAATATCTCAGTCTGAATCAGACACTCCCTTACTGATATCCAACCCCAAAATCTCTGTTTGTATTAAACACTCCCTGACTAATAACAAACCCCAATATCCCTGTCTGTATAAAACACTCCCTCACTGACAACAAACCCCAATATCCATGTCTATATCAAACAATCCCTCACTGATATCAAACCCGCAATATCCCTGTCCGTATCAAACATTCCCTCACTGATAATAAACCCCAATATCTCTGCCTGTGTCAAAGACTACCTCACTGATATCAAACCCCAATATCACTGTCAATATCAAACACTCACTCACTGACATCAAACCCACAATATCCCTAGTGCGGACTAAACACGCCATCACTCATGAACACCAATACCTCTGTCTGTATCAAACACTCCCTCATTGAAAATAAGCCCCAATTTCCTGTCTGTATCAAACACTCCATCACACATAAATCCTCATATCCCTGTCTGTTTCAGTCAATCCCTCAATTGACATCAAACCCTGATATCCCTGTATGTATCAAACACTCCCTCATTGATAACAAACCTAAATATCCCTAGTCTCTACTAAACACTCTCTCACTCATAAACCCTAATAACACTGTGTGTATCAAACACTCCCTCACTGATAAAAAACCCCAATATCCCAGCTTAAACCCCAATATCCCTGTCTGTATCAAACGCTCCCTCACTGAAATCAAACCCCAATATCCCTGTGTGTATCAAACACTCCCTCACTGATAACAAACCTAAATATCCCTGTCTGTATCAAACACTCCCTCACTGATAACAAACCTAAATATCCCTAGTCTGTACTAAACACTCTCTCACTCATAAACCTAATATCCCTGTCTGTATCAAACACTCCCTCACAAATATCAAACCCCAATATCCCTGTCTGTAACAAACACTCCCTCACTGATAACAAACCTAAATATCCCTAGTCTGTAATAAACACTCCCTCAGACATAAACATCAATATCCCTGTCTGTATCTAACTCTCCCTCACTGATATCAAACCCCAATATCACTGTCTATATCAAACACACCCTCACTGATATCAAACCCCCAATATCCCTAGTGCGTATAAAACACTCCATCACTCATGAACACCAATACTCCTGTCTGTATCAAACCCTCCCTCATTGATAATAAACCACAATATTCCTGTCTATATCAAACACTCCCTCACACATAAACCCTGATATCCCTGTCTGTATCAATCACTCACTCACTGATATCAAACCCCATTATCCCTGTCTGTATCAATCACTCCATCACTGATAAAAAACACCAATATCCCTGTCTGTATCAAACATTCCCACATTGATATCAAACCCCTATATCCCTGCAAAAACCACAATATCCCTGTCTGTATCAAACACTCCGTCACTGATATCAATCCCCAATAGCCCTGTCTGTATCAAACACTCCCTCACTGATAAGAAACCCCCAATATCCCTAGTCTGCACTAAACACTCCCTCACCATAAACCCTGATATCCCTGTCTGTATGATTCAGTCCCTCACTGATATCAAACCCCAATATCCCTGTCTGTATCAAACATTCCCTCACTGATATCAAACCCCAATATCCCTGTTTGTATCAAAGACTCCCTCATTGATAACAAACCCCAATGTCCCTGTCTGTATCAAACATTCCCTGATTAATAACAAACCCCAATATCTCTGTCTGTATCAAACACTCCCCCACTGATAACAAACACCAATATCCCTGTCTGTATCAAACACTTCCTCTCTGATAACAAACGCCAATATCCCTGTCTGTATCAAACAGGCCCTGACTAATAACAAACCCCAATATCCCTGTCAGTATCAAACACTCCCTCACTCATAAACATCAATATCCCTGTCGGTTTCAAATACTCCCTCACTGATATCAAACCCCAATATCCCTGCATAAACCCCATTATCCCTGTCTGTTTCAAACACTCCCTCACTGATATCAAACCCCAATATCCCTGCATAAACCTCAATATCCCTGTCTGTATCAAACACTCCCTCACTGATAACAAAGCTCAATATCCCTGTCTGTATAAAACACTCCCTCACTGATAACAAACCCCAATATCCCTGTCAGTATTAAACAGACTCACACTGATGGCAAACCCCAATACCCCTGTCTGTATCAAACACCCCCTCAGTGATATCAAACCCCAAAATCCCGGTGCGTATCAAACACTCCCTGACTAATAACAAACACCAATATCCCTGTCTGTATCAAACACTCCGTCACTAATAACAAACCACGATATGCCTGTCTGTATCATTCACTCCCTCACTGATAACGAACCCCAATATGCCTGTCTGTATCAGACAATCCCTCACTAATAACAATCCCCAACATCTCTGTCTGTACCAAACGCTCCCTCACTGATAACAAACCCCAATATCTCAGTCTGAATCAGACACTACCTTACTGATATCCAACCATAAAATCTCTGTTTGTATTAAACACTCCCTGACTAATAACAAACCCCAATATCCCTGTCTGTATAAAACACTCCCTCACTGATAACAAACCCCAATATCCATGTCTATATCAAACAATCCCTCACTGATATCAAACCCGCAATATCCCTGTCCGTATCAAACACTCCCTCACTGATAATAAACCCCAATATCACTGCCTGTGTCAAACACTACCTCACTGATATCAAACCCCAATATCACTGTCAATATCAAACACTCACTCACTGACATCAAACCCACAATATCCCTAGTGCGTACTAAACACGACATCACTCATGAACACCAATACCTCTGTCTGTATCAAACACTCCCTCACTGAAAATAAGCCCCAATATTCCTGTCTGTATCAAACACTCCCTCACACATAAACCCTCATATCCCTGTCTGTTTCAGTCAATCCCTCAATTGATATCAAACCCCAATATCCCTGTATGTATCAAACACTCCCTCATTGATAACAAACCCCAATATCCCTGTCTGTATCAAACACTCCCTCATTGATAACAAACCTAAATATCCCTAGTCTCTATTAAACACTCTCTCACTCATAAACCTAATATCCCTGTCTTTTTCAATCACTCCCTCACTGATATCAAACTCTAATATCCCTGTCTGTATCAAACACTCCCTCACTGATAAAAACCCTCAATATCCCAGCTTAAACCCCAATATCCCTGTCTGTATCAAACGCTCCCTCACTGAAATCAAACCCCAATATCCCTGTGTGTATCAAACACTCCCTCACTGATAACAAACCCCAATATCCCTGTCTGTATCAAACACTCCCTCACTGATAACAAACCTAAATATCCCTAGTCTGTACTAAAAACTCTCTTACTCATAAACCTAATATCCCTGTCTGTATCAAACACTCCCTCACAAATATCAAACCCCAATATCCCTGTGTGCATCAAACACTCCCTCACTGATTACAAACCCCAACATTCCTGTCTGTATCAAACACTCACTCACTGATTTCAAACAATCAATATCCCTGTCTGTATCAATCTCTCCCTCACTGATAACAAACTCCAATATCCCTGTCTGTATCAATCTCTCCCTCACTGATAACAAACTCCAATATCCCTGTCTGTATCAAACACTCCCTCACTCATAAACATCAATATCCCAGTCTGTTTCAAATACTCCCTCACTGATGTCAAACCCCAATATCCCTCCATAAACCTCAATATCCCTGTCTGTATCAAACACTGCTTCACTGAAAACAAACCCCAATATCCCTGTCAGTATCAAACAGTCTCTCACTGATGGCAAACCCCAATACCCTTGTATGTATCAAACACTCACTCATTGATAACAAACCCCAATATCCCTGTTTGTATCAAACACTCCCTCATTGATAACAAACCCCAATATCCCTGTCTGTATCAAACACTCCCTCACTGATAACAAATCTAAATATGCCTGTCTGTATCAGACAATCACTTACTGATATCCAACCCCAAAATCTCTGTTTGTATTAAACACTCCCTGACTAATAACAAACCCCAATAACCCAGTCTGTATAAAACACTCCCTCTCTGATAACAAACCCCAATATCCCTGTCCATATCAAACACTCCCTCACAGATAATAAACCCCAATATCACTGCCTGTGTCAAACACTACCTCACTGATATCAAACCCCAATATCACTGTCTATATCAAACACTCCCTCACTGACATCAAACCCACAATATCCCTAGTGCGTACTAAACACGCCATTCTCATGAACACCAATACCTCTGTCTGTATCAAACACTCCCTCTTTGAAAATAAACCCCAATATTCCTGTCTGTATCAAACACTCCCTCACTCATAAACCCTGATATCCCTGTCTGTTTCAATCACTCCCTCACTGATATCAAACCCTAATATCCCTGTCTGTATCAAACACTCCTGCACTGATATCAAACCCCTATATCCCTGCATAAACCCCAATATCCCTGTCTGTATCAAACACTCCCTCACTGATATCAAACCCCAATATCCCTGTCTGTATCAAACTTTCCCTCACTGATATCAAAACCGAATATCCCTATTTGTATCAAAAACTCCCTCACGGATATTAAACCCCAATATCTCTGTCTGTATCAAGAACTCCCTCAAGATATCAAACCCCAATATCTCTGCCTGTGTCAAACACTCCCTGACTAATGAAAAACCCCAATATCCCAGTCTGTATCAAGCACTCCCTCACTGATAACAAACCCCAATATCCCTGTTTGTATCAAACATTCCCTGACTAATAACAAACACCAATATCCCTTTCTGTAACAAACACTCTCTCACTGATTACAAACCCCAATACCCCTGTCTGTATCAAACACCCCCTCACTGATATCAATCCCCAAAATCCCGGTGCATATCATACACTCCCTGACTAATAACAAACACCAATATCCCTGTCTGTAACAAAGACTCCGTCACTAATAACAAACACCAATATGCCTGTCTGTATCATTCACTGCCTCACTGATAACAAACCCCAATATGCCTGTCTGCATGAGACACTCCCTCACTGTTAACAAGCCCCAATATCCCTGTCTGTATCAAACACTCACTCACGCATAAACACATGTATCCCTGTCTGTATCTGATGCTCCCTCACTAATAAACCCCAATATCCCTGTCTGTATCTAACTCTCCCTCATTGATAACAATCCCCAATATCCCTGTGTGTATCAAACACTCCCTGACTAATAACAAGCCCCAATATCCCTGTCAGTATCAAACACTCTCTCACTGATAACTAACCCCAAAATCCCTGTCTGTATCAAACACTCCCTCTCTGATATCAAACCCCAGTGATCCTGCCTGTATCAAAAACTCCCTTACGCATAATCTCGAATATCCCTGTCAGTACCGAACACTACGTCACTGAAAACCATCCCCAATATCCCTGTCTGTATCAATCACTCCCTCACTGATAACAGCCCCCAATATCCCTGTCTGTATCAAACACTCCATCACTGATAACAGCCCCCAATGTTCCTGCCTGTATCAAATATTCCCTCACTGATAACAAACTCCAATATCTCTGTCTGTACCTAACACACACTCACCGATAACAAACCCCAATATTCCTGTCAGTACTAAACACTCCCTCACTGATAACAGGACCCAATATCCCAGTCTGTATCAGACACTCCCTCACTGATATCAAACCCCAATATCCCTGTCTGTATCAAACACTCCCTCACTAATATCAAATCCCAATATCTGTCTGTATCAGACACTTCCTCACTGATCACAGACTCCAATATCCCTGTCTGTATCAGAGACTCACTCACGCATAAACACATACATACCTGTCTGTATCAGATGCTCCCTCACTCATAAATTCCAATATCCCTGTAGGTATCTAACTCTCCCTCACTGATAACAAACGCATATATCCCAGTCTGTATCAAACACTCCCTCAATGATAACATGTCCCAATATCCCTGTCTGTATCAAACACACCCTGACTAATAACAAACACCAATATTCCTGTCAGTATCATATACTCTCTCACTGATGACAAACCCCAATAGCCCAGTCTGTATCAAACACTCCCTCACTGATAACAAACCACAATATGCCGGTCTGTATCAGACACTCCCTCACTAATAACAAGCCCTTACATCTCTGTCTGAATCAGACACTCCCGCACTGATATCAAAACCCAAAATCTCTGTTTGTATCAAACACTCCCTGACAAATAACAAACCCCAATATCCCTGTCTGTATCAAACACTCCCTCACTGATAACAAATCCCAATATCCTTGTCTGTATCAAACACTCCCTCACTGATAACAAACCACAATATCCATGTCTATATCAAACAATCCCTCACTGATATCAAACCCCCAATATCCCTGTCCGTATCAAACACTCCCTCACTGATAATAAACCCCAATATCCCAGTCTGTGTCAAACACTGCCTCACTGATATCAAACCCCCAATATCCCTAGTGCGTACTAAAAACGCCATCACTCATGAACACCAAAACCCCTGTCTGTATCAAACACTCCGTCATTGAAAATACACCCCAATATTCCTGTCTGTATCGAACACTTCCTCACTCATAAACCCTGATATACCTGTCTCTTTCAATCACTCCCTCACTGATATCAAACCCTAATATACCTGTCTGTATCAAACACTCCCTCACTGATAACAAACCCCAATATCGCAGTCTGTATCAAACACTCCCTCACCGATAGCAAACCCCAATATCACTGTCTATATCAAAAACACCCGCACTGTTATCAAAACCCTATATCACTGCATAAACACCAATAACCCAGTCTGTATCAAACACTCCCTCAATGAAAATAAACCCCAATATCCCTGTCTGTGTCAAACACTCCCTCACTGATAGCAAACCCCAATATCACTGTCTATTTCAAAGACACCTTCACTGATATCAACCACCAATAATCCTACTACGTACTAAACACTTCATAACTAATGATCACCAATACCCCTGTCTGTATCAAACATTCCCTCATTGAAAATAAACCCCAATATTCCTGTCTGTATCAAACAATCCCTCACTCATAAACCCTGATATCCCTCCCTGTATCAATCACTCCCTCACTGATATCAAACCATAATATCCCTGTCTGTATCAAACACTCCCTCTCTGATATCAAACCCCAATATCCCTGTCTGTATAAAACACTCCCTCACTGATAACAAACCCCAATATCCATGTCTATATCAAACAATCCCTCACTGAAATCAAACCTGCAATATCCCTGTCCGTATCAAACACTTCCTCACTGATAATAAACTCCAATATCACTGCCTGTGTCAAGCACTACCTCACTGATATCAAACCCCAATATCACTGCCTATATCAAACACTCCCTCACAATATCCCTAGTGCGTACTAAACACGCCATCACTCATGAACACCAATACCTCTGTCTGTATCAAACACTCCCTCATTGAAAATAAACCCCAATATTCCTGTCTGTATCAAAGACTCCTTCACTCATAAACCCTGATATACCTGTATCTTTCAATGACTCCCTCACTGATATCAAACCCGAATATCCCTGTCTGTATCAAACGCTCCCTCACTGATATCAAACTCCAATATCCCAGTCTGTATCAAACACTCCCTCACTGATAACAAACCCCAATATCTCTGTCTGTATCAAACACTCCCTCATTGATAACAAACCTAAATATCCCTAGTCTGTACTAAACTCTCCCTCACTCATAAACAGTAATATACCTGTCTGAATCAATCACTCCCTCACTGATATCAAACCCTACAATCCCTGTCTGTATCTAACACACCCGCACTGATATCCCTGCATAAAGCCCAATATCCCGGTCTGTATCAAACACTCCCTCACTGAAATCAAACGCAATATCCCTGTCTGTATCAAACACTCCCTCACTGAAAACAAACCCCAATATCCATGTCTATATCAAACACTCCCTCACTGATATCAAACCCCCAATATCCCTGCCCGTATCAAACACTCCCTCACTGATAATAAACCCCAATATCCCTGTCTGTATCAAACACTCCCTCACTGATAATAAACCCCAATATCCCAGTCTGTGTCAAACACTCCCTCACTGACATCAAACCCCAATATCCCTGTCTATATCAAACACTCCCTCACAGATATGAAACCCCCAATATCCCTAGTGCTTAATAAAAACGCCATCACTCATGATCAGCAATACCCCTGTCTGTATCAAACACTCCCTCATTGAAAATAAACCCCAATATTCCTCTCTGTATCAAACACTCCCTCACTCATAAACCCTGATATACCTGTATCTTTCAATGACTCCCTCACTGATATCAAACCCTAATATCCCTATCTGTATCAAACGCTCCCTCACTGATATCAAACACCAATATCCCAGTCTGTATCAAACACTCCCTCACTGATAACAAACCCCAATATCCCTGTCTGTATCAATCCCTCCCTCATTGATAACAAACCTAAATATCCTTAGTCCGTACTAAACTCTCCCTCACTCATAAACACTAATACAACTGTCTGAATCAATCACTTCCTCACTGATATCAAACCCTACTATCCCTGTCTGTATCAAACACACCCGCGCTGATATCCCTGCATAAACCCCAATATCCCAGTCTGTATCAAACACTCCCTCACTGAAATCAAACGCCAATATCCCTGTCTGTATCAAACATTCCCTCACTGAAATCAAACGCCAATATCCCTGTCTGTATCAAACACACCCTCTCTGATAACAAACCTAAATATCCCTGTCAGTATCATAAACACTCTCATTGATGACAAACCCCAATACCCCTGTCTATATCAAACACCGCTTCATTGATATCAAGACCCAATATCCCGGTGCGTATCAAACACACCCTGACTAATAACAAACACAAATATCGCTGTCTGTATCAAACACTCCATCACTAATAATAAACCACGATATGTCTGTCTGTATCATTTACTCCATCACTGATATCAAACCCCAATATGCCTGTCTGTATCAGACACTCCCTCACTAATTACTACCCCAACATCTCTGTCCATACCAAACACTCCCTCACTGATAACAAACCCCAATATCTCTGTCTGAATCAGACAGTCCCTCACTGATATCCAACCCCAAAATTTCTGTTTATATCAAACACTCCCTGACTAATAACAAACCCCAATATCCCTGTCTGTATCAAACACTCCCTCACTGAACACAAACCCCAATATCCATGTCTGTATCAAACACTCCCTCACTGATAATAAACCCCAATATCCCTGCCTGTGTCAAACACTCCCTCACTGATATCAAACCCCAATATCACTGTCTATATCAAACATTCCCTCACTGATATCAAACCCCCAATAGCCCTAGTGCGTACTAAACACGCCATCACTCATGAACACCAATACCCCTGTCTGTATCAAACACTCCCTCATTGAAAATAACCCCCATCATTCCTGTCTGTATCAAACACTCCATCACTCATAAACCCTGATATCCCTGTGTGTTTTAATCGCTCTCTCAAGTAATATCAAAACCTAATATCCCTGTCTGTATCTAACACTCCTGCCCTGATATCAAACCCCTATATCACTGCATAAACCCCAATATCCCTGTCTGTATCAAACACTCCCTCACTGATAACAAACCCCAATATCCCTGTCTGTATCAAACACTCCCTCACTAATATCAAATCCCAATATCTGTCTGTATCAGACACTTCCTCAGTGATCATAGACTCCAATATCCCTGTCTGTATCAGAGACTCAATCACGCATAAACACATACATACCTGTCTGTATCAGATTCTCCCTCACTCATAAACTCCAATATCCCTGTAGGTATCTAACTCTCCCTCACTGATAACAAACGCATATATCCCAGTCTGTATCAAACACTCCCTCACTGATAACAGGTCCCAATATCCCTGTCTGTATCAAACACACCCTGACTAATAACAAACACCAATATCCCTGTCAGTATCATACACTCTCTCACTGATATCAAGCCTCAAAAACCCGGAGCGTATCAAACACTCCCTCAGTGATAACAAACCCCAATATCCCTGTCTGTATCAGACACTCCCTCACTAATAACAAGCCCCAATATCCCTGTCTGTATCAAACACTCCCTCACAGATAACAAGCCCCAACATCTTTGATGTACCAAAAGCTCCCTCACTGATAACAAACCCCAATATCTCTGTCTGAATCAGACACTCCCTCACTGATATCAAACCCCAAAATCTCTGTTTGTATCAAACACTCCCTGACTAAAAACAAACCCCAATATCCCTGTCTGTATCAAACACTCCCTCACTGATAACAAATCCCAATATCCCTGTCTGTATCAAACACTCCCTCACTGATAACAAACCCCAATATCCAAGTCTATATCAAAAACTCCCTCACTGATATCAAACCCCCAATATCCCTGTCCATATCAAACACTCCCTCACTGATAATAAGCCCAAATATCCCTGTCTGTGTCAAACACTGCCTCACTGATATCAAACCCCAATATCACTGTCTGTATCAAACACTCCCTCACTGATAATAAACCCCAATATCCCTGTCTGTGTCAAACACTGCCTCACTGATATCAAACCCCAATATCCCTGTCTATATCAAACACTCCCTCACTGATATGAAACCCCCAATATCCCTAGTGCTTAATGAAAACGCCATCACTCATGAACAGCAATACCCCTGTCTGTATCAAACACTCCCTCATTGAAAATAAACCCCAATATTCCTGTCTGTATCAAACACTCCCTCACTCATAAACCCTGATATACCTGTCTTTTTCAATGACTCCCTCACTGATATCAAACCCGAATATCCCAGTCTGCATCAAACACTCCCTCACTGATATCAAACCCCAATATCCCTGTCTGTATCAAACACTCCCTCATTGATAACAAACCTAAATATCCCTAGTCTGTACTAAACTCTCCCTCACTCACAAACACTAATATACCTGTCTGTATCAATCACTCCCTCACTGATATCAAACCCTACTATCCCTGTCTGTATCAAACACACCCGCCCTGATATCCCTGCATAAACCACAATATCCCGGTCTGTATCAAACACTCCCTCACTGAAATCAAACGCCAATATCCCTGTCTGTATCAAACACTCCCTCACTGATAACAAACCTAAATATCCCTGTCAGTATCATAAACTCTCTCACTGATGACAAACCCCAATACCCCTGTCTATATCAAACACCGCCTCACTGATATCAAGCCCCAATATTCCGGTGCGTATCAAACAAACCCTGACTAATAACAAACACCAATATCCCTGTCTGTATCAAACACTCCGTCACTTATAACAAACCAAGATTTGCCTGTCTGTATCATTCACTCACTCACTGATATCAAACCATAAAATGCCTGTCTGTATCAGACACTCCCTCACTAATTACTACCCCAACATCTCTGTCTGTTCCAAATGCTCCCTCACTGACAACAAATCCCAATATCTCTGTCTGAATCAGACACTCCCTCACTGATATCAAACCCCAAAATTTCTGTTTATATCAAACACTCCCTGACTAATAACAAACCCCAATATCCCTGTCTGTATCAAACACTCCCTCATAGAAAACATACCCCAATATCCATGTCTGTATCAAACACTCCCTCACTGATAATAAACCACAATATCCCTGCCTGTGTCAAACACTCCATCACTGATTTCAAACCCCAATATCACTGTCTATATCAAACATTCCTTCACTGATATCAAACCCCCAATAGCCCTAGTGCGTACTAAACATGCCATCACTCATGAACACCAATATCCCTGTCTGTATCAAACACTCCCTCATTGAAAATAACCCCATTATTCCTGTCTGCTTCAAACACTCCCTCACTCATAAACCCTGATATCCCTGTCTGTTTCAATCGCTCTCTCAAGTGATATCAAAACCTAATATCCATGTCTGTATCAAACACTCCTGCCCTGATATCAAACTCCTATATCACTGCATAAAACCCATTATCCCTGTCTGTATCAAACAGTCCTTCACTGATAACAAACCCCAATATCCGTGTCTTTATCAAACACTCCCTCACTGATAACAAACCCCAATATCCCTGTCTGCATCAAATACTCCCTCACTGATAACAGTCCCCAATATCCCTGTCTGTATCAAAGACTCCCTCACTGATATCAAACCCCAATATCCCTGTCTGTATCAAACACTCCCTCACTCATACGCCCTGATATCCCTGTCTGTATCAATCACTCCCTCACTGATATCAAACCCTAATATCCTTTTCTGTATCAAACACTCCTGCACTGATATCAAACCCCTATATCCCTCCATAAACCCCAATATCCCTGTCTGTATCAAACACTCCCTCACTGATATCAAACCCCAATATCCCTGTCTGTATCAAACACGCCCTCATTGATATCAAACCCCAGTATCCCTGTCTGTATCAAAGACTCCCTCACTGATAACAAACCCAAATATCCCTATTCTGTACTAAAAACTCCCTCACTCATAATCTCTGATGTCCATGTATGTATCAAACACTCCCTCAAGATATCAAACCCCAATATCTCTGCCTGTATCAAACACTCCCTGACTAAATAAAAACCCCAATATCCCTGTCTGTATCAAGCACTCCCTCACTGATAACAAACCCCAATATCCCTGTTTGTATCAAACACTCCCTGACTAATAACAAACACCAATATCCCTGTCTGTAACCAACACTCTCTCACTGATTACAAGCCCCAATACCCCGGTCTGTATCAAACACCCCCTCACTGATATCAATCCCCAAAATCCTGGTGCATATCAAACACTCCCTGACTAATAACAAACCCCAATATCCCTGTCAGTATCAAACACTCTCTCACTGATAACTAACCCCAAAATCCCTGTCTGTATCAAACACTCCCTCAATGATATCAAACCACAGTGATCCTGCCTGTATCAAAAACTCCCTTAGGCATAATCTCGAATATCCCTGTCAGTACATATCACTACGTCACTGAAAACCAACCCCAATATCCCTGTCTGTATCAAACACTCCCTCACTAATAACAAACCCCAATATGCCTGTCCGTATCATTCACTGCCTCACTGATAACAAACCCCAATATGCCGGTCTGCATGAGACGCTCCCTCACTGTTCACAAGCCCCAATATCCCTGTCTGTATCTAACACTCCCTCACCGATAACAAACCCCAATATTCCTGTCAATACTAAACACTACCTCAATGATAACAGGTCCCAATATCCCAGTCTGTATCAGACACTCCCTCACTGATATCAAACCCCAATAGCCCTGTCTGTATCAAACACTCACTCACGCATAAACACATGTATCCCTGTCTGTATCTGATGCTCCCTCAATAATAAACCCCAATATCTCTGTCTGTATCTAACTCTCCCTCATTGATAACAAACCCCAATATCCCTGTCTGTATCAAACACTCCCTCATTGATAACAAACCCCAATATCCCTGTGTGTATCATACACTCCCTGACTAATAACAAACCCCAATATCCCTGTCAGTATCAAACACTCCCTCACTGATATCAAACCCCAGTGATCCTGCCTGTATCAAAAAATCCCTTAGGCATAATCTTGAATATCCCTGTCAGTACCTAACACAACGTCACTGAAAATGAACCCCAATATCCCTGTCTGTATTAATCACTCCCTCACTGATAACAGCCCCCAATATCCCTGTCTGTATCAAACACTCCATCACTGATAACAGCCCCCAATGTTCCTGTCTGTATCAAATATTCCCTCACTGATAACAAACCCCAGTATGCCTGTCTGTATCTAACACACACTCACCGATAACAAACCCCAATATTCCTGTCAGTATCAATCACACCCTCACTGATAACAGGTCCCAATATCCCAGTCTGTATCAGACACTCCCTCACTGATATCAAACCCCAATATCTGTCTGTATCAGACACTTCCTCAGTGATCATAGACTCCAATATCCCTGTCTGTATCAGAGACTCACTCACGCATAAACACATACATACCTGTCTGTATCAGCTGCTCCCTCACACATAAACTCCAATATCCCTGTAGGTATCTAACTCTCCCTCACTGATAACAAAAGCATATATCAGAGTCTGTATCAAACACTCCCTCACTGATAACAGGTCCCAATATCCCTGTCTGTATCAAACACACTCTGACTAATAACAAACACCAATATCCCTGTCAGTATCATACACTCTCTCACTGATGACAAACCCCAATAGCCCGGTCTGTATCATACACCCACTCACTGATATCAAGCCCCAAAAACCCGGTGCGTATCAAACACTCGCTCAGTGATAACAAACCCCAATATGCCGGTCTGTATCAGACATTCCCTCACTAATAACAAGCCCCAACATCTCTGTCTGTACCAAATGCTCCCTCACTGATAACAAACCCCAATATCTCTGTCTGAATCGGACACTCCCTCACTGATATCAAACCCTAAAATCTCTGTTTGTATCAAACACTCCCTGACTAATAACAAACCCCAATATCCCTGTCTGTATCAAACAATCCCTCACTGATAACAAACCCCAATATCCATGTGTATATCAAACACTCCCCCACTGATAACAATCCCCAATATCCATGTCTATATCAAACACTCCCTCACTGATAACAAACCCCAATATCCCTGTCCATATCAAACACTCCCTCACTGATAATAAACCCCAATATCACTGCGTGTGTCAAACACTCCCTCACTGACATCAAACCCACAATATCCCTAGTGCGTACTAAACACGCCATCACTCATGAGCACCAATACCTCTGTCTGTATCAAACACTCCCTCATTGAAAATAAACCCCAATATCCCAGTCTGTGTCAAACACTGCCTCACTGATATCAAACCCCAATATCACTGTCTATATCAAACACTCCCTCACTGATATGAAACCCCCAATATCCCTAGTGCTTACTAAAAACGCCATCACTCATGAACAGCAATACCCCTGTTTGTTTCAAACACTCACTCATTGAAGATAAACCCCAATATTCCTGTCTGTATCAAACACTCCCTCACTCATAAACCCTGATATACCTGTCTCTGTCAATGACTCCCTCACTGATATCAAACACTAATATCCCTGTCTGTATCAAACGCTCCCTCACTGAAATCAAACCCTAATATCCCTGTCTGTATCAAACGCTCCCTCACTGATATCAAAAACCAATATCCCAGTCTGTATCAAACACTCCCTCACTGATAACAAACCCCAATATCCCTGTCTGTATCAAACATTCCCGCATTGATAACAAACCTAATTATTCCTAGTCTGTACTAAACTCTCCCTCACTCATAAACACTAATATACCTGTCTGAATCAATCACTCCCTCACTTATATCAAACCCTACTATCCCTGTCTGTATCAAACACACCCGCACTGATATCCCTGCATAAACCCAAATATCCCGGTCTGTATCAAACACTCCCTCACTGAAATCAAACGCCAATATCCCTGTCTGTATCAAACACTCCCTCACTGAAATCAAACGCCAATATCCCTGTCTGTATCAAACACTCCCTCTCTGATAACAAATATAAATATCCCTGCCAGTATCATAAACTCTCTCACTGATGACAAACCCCAATACCCCTTTCTATATCAAACACCGCCTCACTGATATCAAGCCCCAATATCCCAGTGCGTATCAAACACACCCTGACTAATAACAAACACCAATATCCCTGTCTGTATCAAAAACTCCCTCACTTATAACAAACCACGATATGTCTGTCTGTATCATTCACTCCCTCACTGATGTCAAACCCCAATATGCCTGTCTGTATCGGACACTCCCTCACTAATTACTACCCCAACATCTCTGTCCATACCAAACGCTCCCTCACTGATAACAAACCCCAATATCTCTGTCTGAATCAGAAACTCCCTCACTGATATCAAACCCAAAAATCTCTGTTTGCATCAAACACTCCCTGACTAATAACAAACCCCAATAACCCTGTCTGTATCAAACAATCCCTCACTAATATCAAATCCCAATATCTGTCTGTATCAGACACTTCCTCAGTGATCATAGACTCCAATATCCCTGTCTGTATCAGAGACTCACTCATGCATAAACACATACATACCTCTCTGTATCAGATGCTCTCTCACTCATAAACTCCAATATACCTGTAGGTATCTAACTCTCCCTCACTGATAACAAATGCATATATCCCAGTCTGTAGCAAACACTCCCTCACTGATAACAGGTTCCAATATCCCTGTCTTATCAAACACACCCTGACTAATAACAAACACCAATATCCCTGTCAGTATCATACACTCTCTCACTGATGACAAACCCCAATAGCCCGGTCTGTATCAAACACCCCCTCACTGATATCAAGCCCCAAAAACCCGGTGCGTATCAAACACTCCCTCAGTGATAACAAACCCCAATATGCCGGTCTGTATCAGACACTCCCTCACTAATAACAAGCCCCAACATCTCTGTCTGTACCAAACGCTCCCTCACTGATATCAAACCCCAAAATCTTTGTTTGTATCAGACACTCCCTGACTAATAACAAACCCCAATATCCCTGTCTGTATTAAACACTCCCTCACTGATAACAAATCCCAATATCCCTCTCTGTATCAAACACTCCCTCACTGATAACAAACCCCAATATCCATGTCTATATCAAACACTCCCTCACTGATATCAAACCCCCAATATCCATGTCTGTATCAAACACTCCCTCACTGATAATAAACCCAATATCCCTGTCTGTGTCAAACACTGCCTCACTGATATCAAACCCCAATATTCCTGTCTATATCAAACACTCCCTCACTGATATGAAACCCCCAATATCCCTGTCTGTATCAAACACTCCCTCACTGATATGAAACCCCCAATATCCCTAGTGCTTACTAAAAACGCCATCACTCATGAACAGCAATACCCCTGTCTGTATCAAATACTCCCTCATTGAAAATATACCCCAATATTCCTGACTGTATCAAACACTCCCTCACTCATAAACCTTGATATACCTGTCTTTTTCAATGACTCCCTCACTGATATCAAACCCTAATATCCCTGTCTTTATCAAACACTCCCTCATTGATAACAAACCTAAATATCCCTAGTCTGTACTAAACTCTCTCTCACTCATAAACACTAATATACCTGTCTGTATCAATCACTCCCTCACTGATATCAAACCCTACTATCCCTGTCTGTATCAAACACACCCGCACTGATATCCCTGCATAAACCCCAATATCCCGGTCTGTATCAAACACTCCCTCACTGAAATCAAATGCCAATATCCCTGTCTGTATCAAACACTCCCTCACTGATAACAAACATAAATATCCCTGTCAGTATCATATACTCTCTCACTGATGACAAACCCCAATACCCCTGTCTATATCAAACACCGCCTCACTGATATCAAGCCCCAATATCCCGGTGCGTATCAAACACACCCTGACTAATAACAAACACCAATATCCCTGTCTGTATCAAACACTCCCTCACTTATAACAAACCACGATATGTCTGTATCATTCACTCCCTCACTGATATCAAACCCCAATATGCCTGTCTGTATCGGACACTCCCTCACTAATTACTACCCCAACATCTCTGTCTGTACCAAACGCTCCCTCACTGATAACAAACCCCAATATCTCTGTCTGAATCAGGCACTCCCTCACTGATATCAAACCCGAAAATCTCTGTTTGCATCAAACACTTCCTGACTAATAACAAACCCCAGTATCCCTGTCTGTATCAAACACTCCCTCACTGATAACAAACCCCAATATCCCTGTCTGTATCAAACACTCCCTCACTGATAACAAATCCCAATATCCCTGTCTGTATCAAACACTCCCTCACTGATAACAAATCCCAATCTCCCTGTCTGTATCAAACACTCCCTCACTGATAATAAATCCCAATATCCCTGTCCGTATCAAACACTCCCTCACTGATAGCAAACCCCCAATAGCCCTAGTGCGTACTAAACACGCCATCACTCATGAACACCAATATCCCTGTCTATATCAAACAATCCCTCAGTGAAAATAACCCCATTATTCCTGTCTGTATCAAACACTCCCTCACTCATAAACCCTGATATCCCTGTCTGTTTCAATCACTCTCTCAAGTGATATCAAAACCTAATATCCATGTCTGTATCAAACACTCCTGCCCTGATATCAAACCCCTATATCACTGCATAAACCCCAATATCCCAGTCTGTATCAAACACTCCCTCACTGATATCAAACCCCAATATCCCTGTCTGTATCAAACAATCCCTCACTGATATCAAATCCCAATAGCTGTCTGTATCAGACACTTCCTCAGTGATCATAGACTCCAATATCCCTGTCTGTATCAGAGACTCACTCACGCATAAACACATACATACCTCTCTGTATCAGATTCTCCCTCACTCATAAACTCCAATATCCCTGTAGGTATCTAACTCTCCCTCACTGATAACAAATGCATATATCCCAGTCTGTATCAAACACTCCCTCACTGATAACAGGTTCCAATATCCCTGTCTTATCAAACACACCCTGACTAATAACAAACACCAATATCCCTGTCAGTATCATACACTCTCTCACTGATGACAAACCCCAATAGCCCGGTCTGTATCAAACACCCACTCACTGATATCAAGCCCCAAAAACCCGGTGCGTATCAAACACTCCCTCAGTGATAACAAACCCCAATATGCCTGTCTGTATCAGACACTCCCTCACTAATTACTACCCCAACATCTCTGTCTGTTCCAAATGCTCCCTCACTGATAACAAACCCCAATATCTCTGTCTGAATCAGACACTCCCTCACTGATATCCAACCCCAAAATTTCTGTTTATATCAAACACTCCCTGACTAATAACAAACCCCAATATCCCTGCCTGTGTCAAACACTCCCTCACTGATAACAAACCCCAATATCCCTGTTTGTATCAAACACTCCCTCACTGATGACAAACCCCAATATCCCTGTCTGTATCAAACCTCCCCTCACTGATATCAAACCCCAAAATCCCGGTGCATATCAAACACTCCCTGACTAATAACAAACACCAATATCCCTGTCTGTATCAAACACTCCCTCACTAATAAAAAACCCCAATATGCCTGTCTGTATCATTCACTCCCTCACTGATAACAAATCCCAATATGTCTGTCTGTATCAGACACTCCCTCACTGATACCAAGCCCCAACATCTCTGTCTGTATCAAACGCTCCCTCACTGATAACAAAGCCCAATATCCATGTCTGTATCAGACACTTCCTCACTGATGACAAACCCCAATATCCCTGTCTGTATCAAACGCTCCCTCACTGATATCAAACCCCAAAATCCCGGTGCATATCAAACACTCCCTGACTAATAACAAACACCAAAATCTCTGTTTGTATCAAACACTCCCTGACTAATAACAAACCCCAATATCCCTGTCAGTATCAATCACTCCCCCACTGATAACAAACCCCAATATGCCTGTCTGTATCAGACACTCCATCACTGATAACAAACCCCAATCTCTCTGTCTGTATTTAAACACTCCCTCACTCATAAACCTCCATAACCCTGTCTGTATCAAACACTCCATCACTGATAACAAACCCCAATCTCTCTGTCTGTATTTAAACACTCCCTCACTCATAAACCTCCATATCCCTGTCTGTATCAAACACTTCCCCACTCATAAACACCAATATCACTGTCTGGATCAAACAATCCCTCACTGTTAACAAACCCCAATATCACTGTCTGTATCAAATGCTCCCTCATTGATAACAACCTCAATATCCCTGTCTGTATCAAACACTTCCCCACTCATAAACACCAATATCACTGTCTGGATCAAACAATCCCTCACTGTTAACAAACCCCAATATCACTGTCTGTATCAAATGCTCCCTCATTGATAACAACCTCAATATCCCTGTCTGTATCAAACACACCCTGACTAATAACAAACACCAATATCCCTGTCAGAATCAAACACCCTCTCACTGATTACAAACCCCAATATCCCTGCCTGTATCTAACTCTCCCTCACTGATATCAAACCCCAATATCCCTGTCTGTATCAAACACTCCCTCACTGATATCAAACCCCAATATCCCTGTCTGTATCAAACAATCTCTCACTGATGACAAACCCCAATATCACTGTCTTTATCAAACATCCCCTCACTGAAATCAAACCCCAAAATCCCGGTGCATATCAAACACTCCCTGTCTAATAACAAACACCAATATCCCAGTCTGTATCAAACACTCCCTCACTAATAACAAACCCCAATATGCCTGTCTGTATCAGACACTCCCTCACTGATATCAAACCCCAAAATCTCTGTTTGTATCAAACACTCCCTGACTAATAACAAACCCCAATATCCCTGTCTGTATCAATCACTCCCCCACTGATAACAAACCCCAATATCCCTGTCTGCATGAATCACTCCCCCGCTGATAACAAAGCCCAATATCCATGTCTGTTTCAAACACTCCCTCACTGATAACAAACCCCAATATCCATGTCTGTTTCAAACACTCCCTCACTCATAAACCCCAATATCCCTGTCTTATCAAAGTCTCGTTCACTGATATCAAACCCCAATATCCCTGTCTCTGTCAAACACTCCCTGACTGATAACAAACCCCAAAATCTCTGTCTGTATCAAACACTCCCTCACTGATAACAAACCCCAATATCTCTGTCTGAATCAGACACTCCCTCACTGATATCCAACCCCAAAATTTCTGTTTATATCAAACACTCCCTGACTAATAACAAACCCCAATATCCCTGTCTGTATCAAACAGTCCCTCACTGAAAACAAACCCCAATATCCATGTCCGTATCAAACACTCCCTCAGGGATAATAAACCCCAATATCCCTGCCTGTGTCAAACACTCCCTCACTGATAACAAACCCCAATATCCCTGTCTGTATCAAACACTTCCTGACTTATAACAAACCCCAATATCCCTGTCAGTATCAAACACTCCCTCACAGATGACAAACCCCAATATCCCTGTCTGTATCAAACCTCCCCTCACTGATATCAAACCCCAAAATCCCGGTGCATATCAAACACTCCCTGACTAATAACAAACACCAATATCCCTGTCTGTATCAAACACTCCCTCACTAATAAAAAACCCCAATATGCCTGTCTGTATCATTCACTCCCTCACTGATAACAAATCCCAATATGTCTGTCTGTATCAGACACTCCCTCACTGATACCAAGCCCCAACATCTCTGTCTGTATCAAATGCTCACTCACTGATAACAAAGCCCAATATCCATGTCTGTATCAGACACTTCCTCACTGATATCCAACCCCAAAATCTCTGTTTGTATCAAACACTCCCTGACTAATAACAAACCCCAATATCCCTGTCAGTATCAATCACTCCCCCACTGATAACAAACTCCAATATGCCTGTCTGTATCAGACACTCCATCATTGATAACAAACCCCAATCTCTCTGTCTGTATTTAAACACTCCCTCACTCATAAACCTCCATATCCCTGTCTGTATCAAACACTTCCCCACTCATAAACACCAATATCACTGTCTGGATCAAACAATCCCTCACTGTTAACAAACCCCAATATCACTGTCTGTATCAAATGTTCCCTCATTGATAACAACCTCAATATCCCTGTCTGTATCAAACACTCCCTGACTAATAACAAACACCAATATCCCTGTCGGTATCAATCACTCCCCCACTGATAACAAACCCCAATATGCCTGTCTGTATCAGACACTCCATCACTGATAACAAACCCCAATCTCTCTGTCTGTATTTAAACACTCCCTCACTCATAAACCTCCATATCCCTGTCTGTATCAAACACTTCCCCACTCATAAACACCAATATCACTGTCTGTATCAAACACTCCCTCACTGATAACTAACCCCAAAATCCCTGTCTGTATCAAACACTCCCTCACTGATAACAAACCCCAGTGATCCTGCCTGTATCAAAAACTCCCTTACGCATAATCTCGAATATCCCTGTCAGTACCTAACACTATGTCACTGAAAACCAACCCCAATATCTCTGTCTGTATCAAACACACCCTCACTGATAACAGCCTCTAATATCCTTGTCTGTATCAAACACTCCCTCACTGATAACTGCCCCCAATATGCCTGTCTGTATCTAACCCTCCCTTACCGATAACAAACCCCAATATTCCTGTCAATACTAAACAAACCCTCACTGATAACAGGTCCCAATATCCCAGTCTGTATCAGACACTCCCTCACTGATATCAAACCCCAATATCTCTGTCTGTATCAAACACTCACTCACGCATAAACACATATTTCCCTGTCTGTATCAGATGCTCCCTCACTCATAAACCCCAATATCCCTGCCTGTATCTAACTCTCCCTCACTGATATCAAACCCCAATATCCCTGTCTGTATCAAACACTCCCTTACTGATAACAAACCCCAATATCCCTGTCTGTATCAAACACTCACTCACGCATAAACACATATTTCCCTGTCTGTATCAGATGCTCCCTCACTCATAAACCCCAATATCCCTGCCTGTATCTAACTCTCCCTCACTGATAACAAACCCCAATATCCCTGTCTGTATCAAACACGCCTTGACTAATAACAAACCCCGATATCCCTGTCTGTATCAAACAGTCCCTCACTGATATCAACCCTAATGATCCTGCCTGTATCAAAAACTCCCTTACGCATAATCACCAATATCCCTGTCAGTACCTCACACTACATCACTGAAAACCAACCCCAATATCCCTGTCTGTATCAATCACGCCCTCACTGATAACAGCCCCCAATATCCCCGTCTATATCAACCACTCCATCACTGATAACAAACCCCAATATTCCTGTCTGTATCAAATAATCCCTCACTGATAACAAACCCCAATATGCCTGTCAGTATTAAACACTCCCTCACTGATAACAGGTCCCAATATCCCAGTCTGTATCAGACACTCCCTCACTGATATCAAACCCCAATATCCCTGTCTGTACCAAACACTCCCTCACTAATATCAAATCCCAATATCTATCTGTATCAGACACTTCCTCACTGATCACAGACTCCAATATCCCTGTCTGTATCAGAGACTCACTCACGCATAAACACATATATACCTGTCTGTATCAGATGCTCCCTCACTCATAAACCCCAATATCCCTGTAGGTATCTAACTCTCCGTCACTGATTACAAACCCCAATATCCCTGTCTGTATCAAACCTCCCCTCACTGATCTCAAACCCCAAAATCCTGGTGCATATCAAACACTCCCTGACTAATAACAAACACCAATATCCCTGTCTGTATCAAACCTCCCCTCACTGATATCAAACCCCAAAATCCTGGTGCATATCAAACACTCCCTGACTAATAACAAACCCCAATATGCCTGTCTGTATCAAACCTCCCCTCACTGATATCAAACCCCAAAATCCTGGTGCATATCAAACACTCCCTGACTAATAACAAACACCAATATCCCTGTCTGTATCAATCACTCACCCACTGATAACAAAACCCAATATGCCTGTCTGTATCATTCACTCCCTCACTGATAACAAATCCCAATATGTCTGTCTGTATCAGACACTCCCTCACTGATACCAAGCCCCAACATCTCTGTCTGTATCAAACGTTCCCTCACTGATAACAAAGCCCAATATCCATGTCTGTATCAGACACTTCCTCACTGATATCCAACCCCAAAATCTCTGTTTGTATCAAACACTCCCTGACTAATAACAAACCCCAATATCCCTGTCAGTATCAATCACTCCCCAACTGATAACAAACCCCAATATCCCTGTCTGTATCAGACACTCCATCACTGATAACACACCCCAACATCCCTGTCTGTATCAAACACTCCCTCACTCATAAACATTAATATCCCAGTCTGTTTCAAATACTCCCTCACTGATATCAAACCCCAATATCCCTGCATAAACCCCAATATCCCTCTCTGTATCAAACACTCCCTCATTGATAACAAACCCCAATATCCCTGTCTGTATCAAACACTCCCTCACTGATAACAAACCCCAATATCCCAGTCTGTAGCAAACACTCCCTCACTGATATCAAACCCCAATATCACTGTCTGTATCAAACACTCCTTCACTGATAACAAACTCCAATATCCCTGTCAGTATCAAACACTCCCTCACTGATGACAAGCCCCAATATCCCTGTCTGTATCAAACACTCCCTCACTGATAACAAAACCCAATCTCTCTGTCTGTATTTAAACACTCCCTCACTCATAAACCACCATATCCCTGTCTGTATCAAACACTTCCCCGCTCATGAACACCAATATCACTGTCTGGATCAAACAATCCCTCACTGATACCAAACCCCAATATCCCTGTCTATATCAAACACGCCCTCACTGATATCAAACACCCAATATCCCTGTCTGTATCAAACACTCCCTCACTGATAACAAACCCCAATATGCCTGTCTGTATCAATCACTCCCTCACTGATAACACACCCCAACATCCCAGTCTGTATCAAACACTCCCTCACTGATAACAAACCCCAATATGCCTGTCTGTATCAATCACTCCCTCACTGATAACACACCCCAACATCCCTGTCTGTATCAAACACTCCCTCACTCATAAACATCAATATCCCTCTCTGTATCAAACACTCCCTCACTGATAACAAACCCAAATATCCCTGTTTGTTTCAAACACTCCCCAACTGATAACAAACCCCAATAACCCTGTCTGTATCAAATGCTCCCTCACTGATAGTCCCCAATATCCTTGTTTGTTTCAAATACTCCCCCACCGATAACAGACCCCAATATCCCTGTCTGTATCAAACACTCCCTCCCTGATAACAAAACCCAATCTCTCTGTCTGTATTTAAACACTCCCTCACTCATAAACTGCCATATCCCTGTCTGTATCAAACACTTCCCCACTCATAAACACCAATATCACTGTCTGGATCAAACAATCCCTCACTGATACCAAACCCCAATATCTCTGTCTGTATCAAACACTCCCTCACTGATAACAAACCTAATATTCCTGTCTGTATCAAACACTCCCTCACTGATAACAAACGCTATCAGTGAGGGAGTGTTTGATACAGACAGGGATACTGGGGTTTGATATCAGTGAGGGAGTGTTTGATACAGACTGGGATATTGGGGTTTGTTATCAGTGAGAGAGTGTTTGATACAGACTGGGATATTGGGGTTTGTTATCAGTGAGAGAGTGTTTGATACAGACTGGGATATTGGGGTTTGTTATCAGTGAGGGAGTGTTTGATACAGACTGGGATATTGGGGTTTGTTATCAGTGAGGGAGTGTTTGATACAGACAGGGATGTTACTAGCTAACATGTGTTTGATGCAGAGAGGGATTTTGGTTTGTGTTATCAGTAAATCTGTTTCTGAATACAGAGGTGCTTGCTTCTCTCAGGATGTTGTCGCCCCCACACTCAGCCATAAACAATCAGTTGGCGGAAGTTTTAGTACGATTGAGAAAGAGTTTAACGTTAGAGGAGGAGTTTTTCAGCAGTTGAGGAAGTTTGTGTTACTGGACTCACAGCTTGCTCCTGTTTTCTCCCTCTGTGCTCTCGCTTGGGCTATGGAGCTGTCTGGTCAGGGGTTTCTGTTGTGGAGAAGGTGTTTGTGATATTTAATTCGCTGTTGTGCCTCTGTCCTCTCTTCTCTCTCTCTCTGGGGACATGGAGATCTCCAATCAGACGTTCAGCTGCCGGCAACGCTCCATCCTGAAGAGCGACTCTCACCTCAGTCACAAGCTGCAACAGTTCCTGCTCAGTCCGCTGGCCAGCTGGGTGAGTCTCTCTCCCCCTGTCTTTGTCTGTCTGAAAGTCTCCTTTCTTCCAGCTTCCCCAGCACCTTCTAACCTTCCCTCTCCCCCTCCATCTCTGTCTTCCTCTCTCTCTCTATCTCTCCATTGTTCTCTCCATTCCTGTCTGTTCCCATCTCTCCATCCCTTCTCTCTTCCTATCTTTCCATCACTTCTTTCTCTACATCCCTCTCCATCACTTCCTCTCTGTCCATCTCTCTCTCTCTATTTCTCTCTCTTTCTCCATCTCTCTTTCTCTCCGGCTCTCGCTCACTCTCCCTCTATTTCTCTCTCTCCATCTATCTTTCTCTATTTCTCCCTCTCTCCATCTCTCGCTCTTCTCTCCATCTCTCTCTCTTTCTCTGTCTCACTCCATCTCTCTCTCTCATGTCTCTATCTCCCCCCCCCCATTTTTCCCTCCATCTTTCTCTCCATCTCTCTCTGTCTCCCCATCTCTCACTCCCATTTCTCTCTGCCCATTTCTCTCTCTCCATCTCTCTTTGTGCACCTCCTTCTCTCTGTACCTCTCCATCTCTCACTCTCCATCTCTCTCTCCATGTCCCTATTTCTCTCCCCATTTCTCTCTTCATTTCTCTCTCCATCACTCTCTCTTTCTCTCTCCCTTTCTCTCTCCTTATCTCTCTCTCTCCCCAATCCCTCTCCCCATTTCTCTCTCTCCACCTCTGTCTATTTCTCTCTCTCCCTATTTCTCTCTCTCTCTATTTCTCTCTCTCCCTATTACTCTCTCTCTCTATTTCTCTCTCTCCCTATTACTCTCTCTCTCTATTTCTCTCTCCCCATTTCTCTCCCTTAATCTCTTGTTCCATCTCTCTCTCCATCTTGTCCAAATCTGCTATCCAGATGGAGGTTGATTTTGAGGGGTTATGAGCTCATTAGGGACTGGCTCACCCTGGCAACAACTCTGGCCCACAATCCTTTTGGGATCTTCCTTTGCACACTGTTAGAATGTTCATTATCTGCTGTTGGTGTTGTCCCTATAAGAGGTAGGGGTCCAATGGTCTCACTTTAAACAGAGTTTTGTAGATCACGTGGGGCTGAAATATAACAGAAAGACAGTTAGTGATTTGACTGACAGCAATTCATGCACAGCAAGATCCCACAAACAGCAACGTGAGAACGACCCAGGTCATCTGTTTTTAGTGATGTTGGCGGAGGGATAAATACTGGTCCCCGGATGCAGAGGAAAGCTATTTCCACACGTCCCCCCCTCCCCACTTCTTCCAATATAAGGGCCGTGGGATCTTTTACACCCACCGAGAGCAGACGGGGCTTAATGCCCCATCCGAAGGTGCGGCGCTCCCTCAGCACCAGCACTGGGAGTGTCGGCCTTGATTTTTGTGCTCAAGCCTCTAGGGTGGGGGCTCGAACCCTCAATCTTCTGACTCGGAGCTGAGTAGAGACGGAGAGAGAGAGAGAGAGAGAGGGAGAGAGAAAGAACAAATTGCAGGCCGGGATCTGACCGAGGTATGACATCGAACATCCAAATGGTTTATTTTAAGCCTAATTTCATTTTGAAGACGTGCGTTTTTCATCTCTATGGCCCCTACTGGCCGGCAGCTGCCTGCAGTCGGTTGTTACCCATTACAAGGCCCATGATTGGACAAATCGCCGCTTTGTTTTTAATCAGTGGCCATGGTCGCCAGGGCAGCCATCTTGCAACCATGGCCTCCAAAGAAGCCAGCCTACCCCAACACACATTTACCGTGACAACAATCGATAAAAGAAATATATTTTTAAACATTTCCCCAAAAGGGGTCGGTTGCTGAAGGAATGGGCCTCATTCCGCCCCTCCTTAAGTAGCCTCTTTCCTTAAATAGCCTTGACAGTAGGCCGAAGCCTGATGCTGTATTTAAGCAAGCGCCCCCCACCCCCCCCCCCCCAGTCCGGGGCAGAATCAATTCCCATGGGGGCCACTGAAGTTGGTGCGAGACCCCAACCCCCCCCTCCGCACCACCACCCCCCCTACCCACCCAACATCCACCAACTCCCGAGGTGCAAATTTTAATCATTTTTTTTCACAATTCCTCACTAATGGAGATTCAGAGGACTGAGAGTTGGGTTATATTGAGTCAACTGTGTGAGTCAATTGGACAGTCGGCCCAGTTAGATGTTCTGCTATCGACAGCATTCTTATGATGAAGGAAAGCGCTCGGAAAAAAATAGTGGAGGATGGAATGGTTTAATAACCCACCCGGCGGCTGATTATGAGTTTTGTCCTGCAATCTTACTCACAGCAGGCTTAAGGCCTAAAGGGTTGACAGCTGTGTATCTGGAGTGGGGTAGGGGGGAGGGAGGGAGGGGATGAGGAGTGACAAGCAGGCCAATTTTGTGAGCCTTGTGCTTTTTCAAATCGGCGATTTAACGAGTCTCAGGCAGAGAATGTTCTAGAAAAAGAACAAGGCAGTGGAAAAAGTGATGTAGGGACTGAGGCGGAGGTGTGTGGCGAGCTAGAGGTGATGATTCTACTCGGTGACAGGGCTGTGCCACTGCTTTTGAGTTCCCTGTGTGTGTGTGTGTGTGTGTGTGTGTGTGTGCGCACATGTGGTGTGTCTGTGTGTGTGTGAGTGGGTGTGTGTCTGTGTGTGAGTGTGTGTGTGTGTGCACATGTGTGTGTGTGTGTGTGTGTGTGTGAGTGGCCATGTGTGCTTGTGTGCATGTGTGTGTGTGCACATGTATGTGTGTGTGAGTGCGTATGAGTGCACGTGTGTGCATGTTTGTGTGTGTGTGTGTGTGTGTGTGTGTGTGTGAGTGGGTGTGTGTGTGTGCACACATGTGGTGTGTCTGTGTGTGTGTGAGTGGGTGTGTGTCTGTGTGTGAGTGTGTGTGTGTGTGCACATGTGTGTGTGTGTGTGTGTGTGTGTGTGTGTGAGTGGCCATGTGTGCTTGTGTGCATGTATGTGTGTGCACATGTATGTGTGTGTGAGTGCGTATGAGTGCACGTGTGTGCATGTTTGTGTGTGTGTGTGTGTGCGTGCGTATGAGTGCACGTGTGTGCATGTGTGTGTGTGTGTATTTGTGTCAGTGGGCATGTGTGTGTGTGCGTGTGTGCGTGCACGTGTGCGTGTGTGTGTGTGTGTGTGCATGTGTATGAGTGCACGTGTGTGCATGTGTGTGTGTGTGTTTGTGTCAGTGGGCATGTGTGTGTGTGTGCGTGTGTGTGTGCACATGTGTGCGTGTGTGTGCGTGTGTATGAGTACACGTGTGTGCATGTGTACATGTGTGTGTGTGCATGCGTATGAGCGCATGTGTGTGCGTGTGAGTGGGCATGTGTTTGTGTGTGTGTGTGTGCGTGCGTATGAGTGCACGTGTGTGTGTGTGTGAGTGGGCATGTGCGCGTGTGTGTGTGTGTGTGTGAGCACATGTGTGTGTGTATGTGTCTGCATGCGTATGAGTGCACGTATGCGCGTGTGCACGTGTGTGTGAGTGTGAGTGGGCATGTGTTTGTGTGTGTGTGTGTATGTATGTGTGTGTGTGTGCGTGTGCGTGTGTGCACAAACGTGTGTGAGTGTGTGTGTGTGTGCACATGTGTGTGCGTGTGTGCACAAACGTGTGTGAGTGTGTGTGTGTGTGCACGTGTGTGCGTGTGCGTGTGTGCACAAACGTGTGTGAGTGTGTGTGTGCATGTGCATGTATGGTGAGGCTTGTGTAGATTGGAGAGGCCTCTCCCCTCACAGTGTGGCCACCAACGGCAGCTAATTTATGCACAGCAAGATCCCACATACAGCTAGCTCATCTGTTTTAATTTAGTAATGTTGGTTGAGAGATAAATATTGGCCCCAGAAACCGGCTGTGGGATCTTTACATCCACCCGAGGGCATGAGGGTTTACCACCTCACCCAAAAGACAGCACCTCCGACAGTGTAGCACTCCCTCACTGGGAGTGTCAGCCTGGATTAGGGGTTCAGGTCTCTGTAGTGGGGCTCGAACCCACAACCTTCTGACTCTGAGACAGGACAGAGAGAGGGAGAGAGAGGGAGATACCGAGTGAGCACCAGGAATGAAAGGCAGGTCAGATGTTGGGCAGGATTTTCCGGTGTAGGCAGGATGGGAAAATTTAGAGAGCTGTCAAAGGTCAATGGCTGTCCAAAATTTCCCATCCTGCCCCCAGGGTGATGCTCGCTGGTGTCGGGGCTGGAAAATCCCACCCAATGTTTCGTAAGTTACCGTGGGAGTGTACCCCCCTCCCCGGCACACCCACTCCCCAAAATACCCAGCAACAGGCCTCCTTCTTGATGTAACTAACCCATAACCTCTCGTCTCTCTCTCCCTGTCTCTCTCTCTCCCTGTCTCTCTCTTTCTCTCTTTCCGTCTCTCTCTCTCTCTCTCCTTGTCTCTCTCTCTCTCCCCATCTCTCTCTCTCTCTCCATCTCTCTCTCTCTCTCTCAGTCTCTCTCTTTCTCTCTTTCCGTCTCTCTCTCTCTCTCTCCTTGTCTCTCTCTCTCTCCCTATCTCTCTCTCTCTCTCTTCCTGTCTCTCTTTCCCTCCCTGTCTCTCTCTCTCTCCCTATCTCTCTCTCTCTCCCTATCTCTCTCTCTCCCTCTCTCTCTCCCTGTCTCTCTGTCTCTCTCTGTCTTTCTTTCTCTCTCTCCCTATCTCTCTCTGTCTCTCTCTTCCTGTCTCTCTTTCCCTCCCTGTTCCTCTCTCTCTCCCAATCTCTCTCTCTCTTCCGGTCTCTCTTTCCCTCCCTGTCTCTCTTTCTATCTCTCTCTCTCTTCCTGTCCCTCTCTCTCTCCCTATCTCTCTCTCTCTCTCTCCCTATCTCTCTCTCTCTCCCTATCTCTCTCTCTCTCCCTATCTCTCTCTCTCCCTCTCTCTCTCCCTGTCTCTCTGTCTCTCTCTGTCTTTCTTTCTCTCTCTCCCTATCTCTCTCTCTCTTCCTGTCTCTCTTTCCCTCCCTGTTCCTCTCTCTCTCCCTATCTCTCTCTCTCTTCCGGTCTCTCTTTCCCTCCCTGTCTCTCTCTCTCTCTATCTCTCTCTCTCTTCCTGTCCCTCTCTCTCTCCCTATCTCTCTCTCTCTCGCTCTCCATGTCTCTCTCCTTGTTTCTCTCTGTCTTTCTCTCTCTCTCTGTCTCTCTCACTCTCTCCCTGTCCCTCTCTCTCTCCCTATCTCTCTCTCTCTCTCCCTATCTCTCTCTCTCTCCCTATCTCTCTCTCTCCCTCCCTCTCTCCTTATCTCTCTCTCTCTCCCTGTCTCTCTGTCTCTCTGTCTTTCTTTCTCTCTCTCCCTATCTCTCTCTCTTCCTATCTCTCTCTCTCCCTCTCTCCCTCTCTCATCTCTCTCTCTCTTCCTATCTCTCTCTCTCCCTCCCTCTCTCCTTATCTCTCTCTCTCTCCCTGTCTCTCTGTCTCTCTCTGTCTTTCTTTCCCTCTCTCCCTATCTCTCTCTCTCCCTATCTATCTCTCTCCCTATCTCTCTCTCTCCCTATCTCTCTCTCTCTCTCCCTCTCTCTTCCTATCTCTCTCTCCCTGTTTCTCTCTCTCTGTCTCTTTCTCTCTCTGTCTCTCTCTCTCGCTGTCTCTCTCTCCGTGTCTCTCTCACTCCGTCTCTCTCTCCATCTCTCCCTCTCCCTCTCTGTCTCTCACTCTTTCTAGCTCTCTCTCTCTGGCCCCCTGTGACCTTCCTAATCTCTCGCAATCCTGTCCCCCCTGCAGGTAAAAACCTTCGACACCTCCCTGGACGGGGGCAGTGCGCAGTACATGGAGGTGAAGGCTGCAGGCCGCAGAGATTGCCAGGCCGACTACCTCAAACTGGTGGACGGAGTTTTCCTCAACAGAGTCATGAGGCAGATGTAGGTTGGCACGGGAACGGGGCCTAGCGTCGCGCAGAAGCCTGCGCCAGGCGGGCTCTCTCTCTCTCTCTCTCTCAGTCTCTCCCCATCCCTGTTCCACTCCGTAACCCCCTCCCCCATCCGACTCCCGCTCAGCCTCGCCGCGGCTCTCGTCGGCTACTTTGGCTGAAGGCCGTAGGGTTGGGCCTAGCACAGACCCCTCATCCTGGTCTCTGCTTAGGCCGTGACAACAGCGCCTTTCACACAAATATAAAACCCAGTGGCTTTAGCAAACAGAATTTGAGCCCGAGCCACAGAAGGAGACGTTAGGGACGGGGGGGGGGTGCAAAAATCTCGGTCAAAAAGGCTGGTTTTAAGCAGTGTCTTAAAGGAGGAGAGAGAGCAAAGTGAGGTTGGGGGAGAGGCGGAGAGGTGTAGGGAGGGAATTCCAGGGCTTAGGACCCCCCCCCCCCCCCCCCACCCCCCAAAACCCCCCCAGGCAGCTGAAGGCACGGACGCCAATGGCTGAGCGATGGGGAATCGGGGGAATGTGCAAGAGGCCGGAATTGGAGGAGCGCAGAGATCTCGGAGGGTTGTAGGGGCTGGAGGAAAGAGAAAACGAGGGGCAAGGAGGCCCAAGTGTGAGGCTGCCACACTGCACCCCACCCCCGCCTCCCCCTCACCCCCTCAACAACATCCCCGAGTTTCTGGCAGCCTATTCAACTGCATGAGGCATCTCAGCTGCACCCTGTCGCTTCCCAGGATGAGGGGGCTTAGATGATAAAGGGGGTGGCGTTAGTTGGCAAACTAGAACAGGGAGCCCCCACCCAATTTTCCCTTCGACTACCCTCCTCCTGCCATCAACCCAGAGAGGGCACTGAGGCTAATTAAATCAGTGATGTCGGCACAGTTGACAACAACAACTTGGACGGCGCCCTTGACCTGGTAAGCCGTTCCACGTGGGAGTGCCGCCAGACGTGTCGCGGGGACAGGCGACCAGAGGTCGGGCACAAGGTCAGGTTCAGGTGGCTGGGCACCTCCATGATGGACAAATGGAACTTTTATCCCCTTGCGTGTTTTATTCTCCCTTCCAGCGACCCGAATCCCCAGACCCAGAGAATCTATCGCAACGAGGGCAACGACGAGGTCCTCCGGGTACAGAACCTCACCATCCTGGTCCAACACATCAAAGCTTTTTACCAGGTAAGAGACGCCGGAACCGAGCGGCCATTGGCGATGAGAAGCCTGAGGCCTGTGAGGCCAGGGCGGCCATCTTGAACCCGGGGCTCAGCCCAACGAACGAATTGGCCGGGCACCTTCCGGGAAATTAAAACCCCCACCCCCCCTCCTCCTCACTGCTCAGAGTTTCCCCACTTCCTGCAACTTTTCCACAAGTAGGAAGTTAAACCCATCGATCGCTCGCCTGAGACAGGTCCAAGGATGCCAGGGTTCCCCAGGCCTGTTTCCCAGGCTTCCACCCTTCTTAGACTTCAGCTCACCCAAGGCCCTGCTCCCACCCCACACCACAACACGCCGCCATGCACTGTCCCCAAACTCGCACCAAACCCTGAATCCCCCCCATTGCCCCTTATACTCGCCAACCCACACTGGCTCAGAGTCCAATGGTGTCTCGAATTTAAAATTCTCATCCTCATCATCAAATCCACCCTCCCTATCTCTGTAATCTACTACATTGCCTTCAAACCTTACTGTCTCTGTAACCTCCTCCACTCCTACACCCCTCCCTATCTCTGTAACCACCTCCAGCCCCTACAACCCTCCCTATCTCTGTAACCTCCTCCAGCCCCTACACCCCTCCCTATCTCTGTCATCTCCTCCAGCCCCTACAACCCTCCCTATCTCTGTCATCTCCTCCAGCCCCTACAACCCTCCCTAACTCTGTAGCCTCCTCCATCCCCAACAACCCTCCTTATCTCTGTCAACTCCTCCAGCCCCTAAACCCCTGCCTATCTCTGTAACCTCCTCCAGCCCCTACAACCCTCCCTCTATCTCTGTAACCTCCTCCAGCCCCTACAACCTTCCCTTTCTCTGTAACCTCCTCCAGCCCCTACAACCCTCCCTATCTCTGTAACCTCCTCCAGCCCCTACACCCCTCCCTATCTCTGTCATCTCCTCCAGCCCCTACAACCCTCCCTATCTCTGTCATCTCCTCCAGCCCCTACAACCCTCCCTAACTCTGTAGCCTCCTCCATCCCCAACAACCCTCCTTATCTCTGTCAACTCCTCCAGCCCCTAAACCCCTGCCTATCTCTGTAACCTCCTCCAGCCCCTACAACCCTCCCTCTATCTCTGTAACCTCCTCCAGCCCCTACAACCTTCCCTTTCTCTGTAACCTCCTCCAGCCCCTACAACCCTCCCTATCTCTGTAACCTCCTCCAGCCCCAACGACTGTCTCTATGTCTGTATCCTCCTCCAGCCCCTACAACCCTCCCTATCTCTGTAACCTCCTCCAGCCCCTACAACCCTCCCTATCTCTGTAACCTCCTCCACCACCTACAACCATCCCTATCCCTGTAACCTCCTACAGTCCCTACAACCCTCCCTATTTCTTTATCCTCCTCCAGCCCCTCCAACCCTCTCTAACTCTGTAACCTCCTCCAGTCCCTACAACACTCCCTATCTCTGTAACCTCCTCCAATCCCTACAACCCAACCTATCTCTCTCACCAACTCCAGCCCCCACAACCCTCCCTAAACCTGTAGCCTCCTCCAGCCCCAACAACCCTCCCTATCTCTGTCACCTCCTCCAGCCCCTACAACCCTCCCTAACTCTGTCACCTCCTCCAGCCCCAACAACCCTCCCTATCTCTGTAACCTCCTCCAATCCCTACATACCCTCCCCAACTCTATAGCCTCCTCCAGTCCCTACAACCTTCACTATTTCTATAACCTCCTCCAGCCCCTACAACCCTCCCTACCTCTGTAACCTCCTCCAGCCCCTCCAACCCTCCCTAGCTCTGTAACGTCTTCCAGATCCTACAACCCTCCCTATCTCTGTAACCACCTCCAGCCCCTACAACCCTACCTATCTCTGTAACCTCCTTCAGCCCCTACAACCCTCCCTACCTCTGTAATGTCCTCCAGCCCCTAAAATCCTCCTTATCACTGTAACCTCCTTCAACCCCTACAACCTTCCCTATCTCTGTAACCTCCTCCAATCCCTACAACCCAACAAATCTCTGTCACTTCCTCCAGCCCCTAGAACCATCCCTAACCCTGTAGCCTCCTCCAGCCCCTACACCCCTCCCTATCTCTGTCACATCCTCCAGCCCCAACAACCCTCCCTGTCTCTGTAACCTCCTCCAGCCCCTACAACCTTCCCTATATCTGTAACCTCCTCCAATCCCTACAACCCAACCTATCTCTGTCACCACCTCCAGCCCCTACAACCCTCCCTAACCCTGTAGCCTCCTCCAGCCCCAACACCCCTCCCTATCTCTGTAACCTCCTCCAGCCCCTACAACCCTCCCTATCTCTGTAACCTCCTCCAGCACCTACAACTCTCCCTATCTCTGTAACCTCCTCCAGCCCCTACAACCCTCCCTATATCTGTAAACACCTCCAGCCCCTACAACCCCACCTATCTCTTTAACCTCCTCCAGCCCCTACAACACTCCCTATCACTGTAACCTCCTCCAACCCCTACAACCCTCCCTATCTCTGTAACATCCTCCAGCCCCAACAACCCTCCCTATCTCTGTCACCTCCTCCAACCCCTACAACCCTCCCCAACTCTATAGCCTCCTCCAGCACCTTCAACCGCCCCTATCTCTGTAACCTCCTCCAGTCCCTACAACCTTCCCTATTTCTGTAATCTCCTCTGGTCCCTACAACCCTCCCTATCTCTGTAACCTCCATCAGCCCCTACAACCCTCCCTATCTCTTTAACCTCCTCCAGCCCCTCCAACCCTCCCTATCTCTGTAACCTCCTCCAGCCCCTACAACCCTCTCTGTCTCTGTAACCTCCTCCAGCTCCGACAACCCTCCCTATTTCTGTAACCTCTTGCAGCCCCTACAACCCTCCCTATCTCTGTAACCTCCTCCAACCCCTACAACCCTCCCCAACTCTGTAGCCTCCTCCAGCCCCAACAACCCTCCCTATCTCTGTCACTTCCTCCAACTCGTATAACCCTCCCCAACTCTATAGCCTCCTCCAGCCCCTACCACCGTCCCTATCTCTGTAACCTCCTCCAACTCCTACAACCCTGCGTATCTCTGTAATGTCCTCCAACCCCTACAACCCTCCTTATCTCTGTAACCAACTCCAGCCCCTACAACCCTCCCTATCTCTGTAACCTCCTCCAGCCCCTACAACCCTCTCTATCTCTGTAACCTCCTCCAGCCCCTACAACCCTCCCTATCTCTGTAACCTCCTCCAGCCCCTACAACCCTCCCTATCTCTGTAAACTCCTCCAACCCCTACAACCCTCCCTACCTCTGTAACCTCCTCCAGCCCCTACAACCCTCCCTATCTCTGTAACCTCCTCCAGCCCCTACAACCCTCCCTATCCCTGTAACCTCCACGAGCCCCTACACCCCTCCCTATCTCTATAAGCACCTCCAGCCCTCTACACCCCTCCCTATCTCTGTAACCTCCTCCAGCCCCTACAACCCTCCCTATCTCTGTAACCTCCTCCAGCCCCTACAACCCTCCCTATCTCTGTAACCTCCTCCAGCCCCTACAACACGACCTATCTCTGTAACCTCCTCCAACCCCTACAACCCTCCCTATCTCTGTAACCTCCTCCAACCCCTACAACCCTCCATATCTCTATAACCTCCTCCAGCCCCTACAACCCTCCCTATCTCTGTAACTTCCTCCAACCCCTACAACACTCCCTATCTCTGTAACCTCCTCCAACACCTACAACCCTCCCTATCTCTGTAACCTCCTCCAGCCCCTACAACCCTCCCTATCTCTGTAACATCCTCCAGCCTCTACAACCCTCCCCATCTCTGTAATCTCCTCCAGCCCCTACACCCCTCCTTATCTCTGTTACCTCCTCCAGCCCCTACAACCCTCCCTATCTCTGTAACCTCCTCCAGCCCCTACAACCCTCCCTATCTCTGTAACCTCCTCCAGCCCCTACAACCCTCCCTATCTCTGTAAACTCCTCCAGCCCCTACACCCCTCTCTATCTCTGTAACCTCCTCCAGCCCCTACAAACCCTCCCTATCTCTGTAACCTCCTCCAGCCCCTACAACCCTCCCTATCTCTGTAACCTCCTCCAGCCCCTACAACCCTCCCTACCTCTGTAACCTCCTCCAGCCCCTACAACCCTCCCTATCTCTGTAACCTCCTCCAGCCCCTACACCCCTCCCTATCTCTGTAAACTCCTCCAGCCCCTACACCCCTCCCTATCTCTGTAGCCTACTTGAAGCACCTTGGAGACCTTTTTTCCTTCATTTATGAGATATGAGCGTCGCTTGCTAGGCCCAGCATTTATTGCCCATCCCTAATTGCCCCTTGAGAAGGTGGTGGTGAGCTGCCTTCTTGAGCCGCTGCAGTCCCTGTGGTGTTGGTACACCCACAGTGCTGTTAGGGGGGGAGTTCCAGGATTTTGACCCAGCGACAGTGAAGGAACGGCCAATATATTTCCAAGTCAGGATGGTGAGTGACTTGGAGGGGAACTTGCAGGTGGTGGTGTTCCCCATGTGTCTGCTGCCCTTGTCCTTCTAGATGGTAGCGGTCGTGGGTTTGGAAGGTGCTGTTGAAGGAGCCTTGGTGAGTTGCTGCAGTGCATCTTGTAGATGGTACACACACTGCTGCTACTGTGCGTCGGTGGTGGAGGGAGTGAATGTTTGTGGATGAGGTGCCAATCAAGCAGGGCTGCTTTGTCCTGGATGGTGTCGAGCTTCTTGAGTGTTGTGGGAGCTGCACTCACCCAGGCATTTGGGGAGTATTCCATCACACTCCTGACTTGTGCCTTGTAGATGGTGGACAGGCTTTGGGGAGTCAGGAGGTGAGTTACTCTCCGCAGGATTCCCAGCCTCTGACCTGCTCTTGTAGCCACAGTATTTAAATGGCTGGCCCAGCTCAGTTTCTGGTCAATGGTAACCTCCAGGATGTTGATAGTGGGGGGATTCAGTGATGCTAATGCCATTGAATGTCATGGGGTACTGGTTAGATTCTCTCTTGTTGGAGATGGTCATTGCCTGACATTTGTGTGGTGTGAACGTTTCTTGCCACTTGTCAGCGCAAGCCTGGATATTGTTACATTTGGACACGGACTGCTCCACGCTCGGTGGAGTTGCGATTGGTGCTGAACATTGTGCAATCATCAGCGTTCCTATGTTAGTGGTGATGGAGAAATGCAATGTTCGTCTGGAGAGTAGGTAGTTGTGGAACCTGATGGACCGAGTGTACCTTTTGTGGGTTATTTGTTTGGAACAATGCGTCAGAACCCTGACTCACTCTTCCTGTGAGGTGATGTTAAATTGAGCTGTAGTTCCTCTTTGTGCTCAGCCTCTCTCTCTCTCCCGCCCTCCCTTCCCCCTCTGCTGTGTGTATCAAGCCCTGGCTCCAACCTCAGTGACTAATGTGGCTCTGTTATTTTTAGTCCTGGTTTCCAAATGCCGCCACAGGCGCTGCATTGCCTCTGACATGTCACAGCCCCTCGCTCCCCGGCCACTTGTTACCTCCTCCTCCGAGCTTGCTTCTCAGCTCAGGGGCATGGCGCTGCGTCATCGGATGATCTGCGCCCTCCCCTCCCCGCCCAGCGACACCTCTCCCCTCACTAACCCCCACCCCACCACCCCCCTCAGCTGCCCACCTCCAACCTGCCGATGCCGCCCTGTCACAGCCCAGCCTTCATTGGGCGGATTTGTGGGGGTGGCACTTCGACTGTGGGAGGCTGCACCCACAAACTAAATGAGGGGAGATTCCATCACCACCCCCCCCCCCCAACTTCGCTCACCGTCTATGTGGTGAAACACCCTCACTTTGTCTGCCCCTTTGCTGCTTAATACCCTGTCCACCCCTCCCGCTGTCTGTTAATACCCTCTTTATCCCCTTCTCATCTCACAGGATGATCTTCAGCAACTCATCCTGATGACCCTCCCCAACGTGCAGCTCCTGGGCCGAGACCCCCTCAGTGGTAAGTGGCTTCGCTTTACTCTAGCGCGTCCTCATCTGGTTGCCCGTGGCTACACAAGTGCCGTTTGCTACCGCGAGAGGCTGTGCTTGAGCGGGCTATTCAACTGCATGAGGCAGCGCGGGCCGCTCAGTGCCTGCCCCGTGCAGGCTTCGCCCAAGGGGACTTGAGGCCAGGTGTCTTGCCCCACTGGCTCAGACTCGGTCAAACCACGGGGGAGCTCCGGAAATTTACAGTTGATACCCTGTTTCAGGGTAATTAATTAAAATTACACCCTCTTCTCTCTCATGGTATGCTCCTGGGTAAGAGATGGTGGGCCCAGTACATGGTGAGCATACGCTGCCTGCATCTCTCTGTCTCTCTCTCTGTCTCTCTGTCTCTCTCTCTCTCTGTCTCTCTGTCTCTCTCTCTCTCTCTCTCTCTGTCTCTCTCTCTCTCTGTCTCTCTGTCTCTCTCTCTCTCTCTCTCTGTCTCTCTCTCTCTCTCTGTCTCTCTGTCTCTCTCTCTCTCTCTCTCTCTCTGTCTCTCTCTCTGTCTCTCCCTCTCTCTCTCTCTCTCCCTCTCTCTCTCTCTGTCTCTCTCTCTGTCTATCTCTCTTCCTCTTTGTCTTTCTTTCTCTCTCTCTCGCTCTCCTGTCTGGGTCTCTCCTTCTTTCTGTCTCTCTCTCTCTCTTTCCTGTCTGTCTCTCCCTCTCTCTCCCTCTGTCTCTCTATCTCTCCTGCCTACCTCTGTCTCTCCCTGTCTCGCTCTCTCTCTCCCTCTCTCTCTGTCTCTCTCTCTCCTCCAGTCTCTCTCTCTCTCTGTCTCTCTCTCTCTCTCTCTCTGTCTCTCTCTGTCTCTCTCCCACAGTCTCTCCCTCTCTCTATATTAACTGATGGTGGGTTTTCTCTCTTGTCATTTCAGATGAGGGTCTAAAGGAGTTGGAGAAACTGTTACTGCTGCTGTTGGGCTGTGCAGTTCAGGTAGGTCCTGGCTGAATAGCACAATCACTGGAGACTGGGACTAGTCAGAGTGACCACTGGGGCCAATTCCTGCCTGGACACAGAGTGACCAATAGGGAGTTAGGTCATTCAACATTCCGGCTTTTGGAACAGAAAGAGGTCAAACACTCTCTCAGGTCTCAGACTGAGGCTTCTCAATACATGAACCACCCAGTCTAATCCCACTCTCCCCCTCACTCCCCGCACCCTTTAATATCCCACCCAGTCTAATGCCACTGTCCCCCTCACACCCCACACCCTTTAATATCCCACCCAGTCTAATCCCACTCTCCCCCTCACACCCCACACCCTTTAATATCCCATCCAGTCTAATCCCACTCTCCCCCTCACTCCGCGCACCCTTTAATATCCCACCCAGTCTAATCCCACTCTGCCCCTCACTCCCCATATTCTTTAATATCCCACCCAGTCTAATCCCACTCTCCCCCTCACTCCCCACACCCTTTAATATCCCACCCAGTCTAATCCCACTCTCCCCCTCACTCCCCACACCCTTTAATATCCCACCCAGTCTAATCCCACTCTCCCCCTCACTCCCCGCACCCTTTAATATCCCACCCAGTCTAATCCCACTCTCCCCCTCACTCCCTGCACCCTTTAATATCCCACCCAGTCTAATCCCACTCTCCCCCTCACACCCCACACCCTTTAATATCCCACCCAGTCTAATCCCACTCTCCCCCTCACTCCCCGCACCCTTTAATATCCCACCCAGTCTTATCCCACTCTCCCCCTCACTCCCCATATTCTTTAATATCCCACCCAGTCTTATCCCACTCTCCCCCTCACTCCCCGCACCCTTTAATATCCCACCCAGTCTAATCCCACTCTCCCCCTCACTCCCCACACCCTTAAATATCCCATCCAGTCTAATCCCACTCTCCCCCTCACTCCCTGCACCCTTTAATATCCCACCCAGTCTAATCCCACTCTCCCCCTCACACCCCACACCCTTTAATATCCCACCCAGTCTAATCCCACTCTCCCCCTCACTCCCCACACCCCTTTAATATCCCACCCAGTCTAATCCCACTCTCCCCCTCACTCCCTGCACCCTTTAATATCCCACCCAGTCTTATCCCCACTCTCCCCCTCACTCCCCATATTCTTTTAATATCCCACCCAGTCTTATCCCACTCTCCCCCTCACTCCCCGCACCCTTTAATATCCCACCCAGTCTAATCCCACTCTCTCCCTCACTCCCCACACCCTTTTATATCCCATCCAGTCTAATCCCACTCTCCCCCTCACTCCGCGCACCCTTTAATATCCCACCCAGTCTAATCCCACTCTGCCCCTCACTCCCCATATTCTTTAATATCCCACCCAGTCTAATCCCACTCTCCCCTCACTCCCCACACCCTTTAATATCCCACCCAGTCTAATCCCACTCTCCCCCTCACTCCCCACACCCTTTAATATCCCACCCAGTCTAATCCCACTCCCTATTCCACTTTTGAAGCTTTTCGTTTTCCAATCGCTGAACTAAAGCCCTGTTAAAGGAATGTATAATGTTGGTATCAGCAGGGGTTTGTGACTGAGGGACCACCCCTGTGCTATCTTGTCTCAGTATCTGTTTCCACAGCAGGGAAACAACGGAGAAGGTGGTGGACGGGAAGGTTTAAGTGACGGAGGGTCTCTTGCCCCCACCCCCTCACCGCCCGCCCCCCCCCAGGTTGCCCGGAATGGGGTCGGAGGTGACAGTCCACGCCACGGGGAGCGGCTGTCCTGTCGAGGGAGGGTCTGCTGCCCCCCCGCCCCCCCCGGCCTGGTGCTTATTGCTTCAGCTGACAACTACAGGCTTCTCAAGGTGAATCCCGGCGAGTTGAAAGTCGGGAGCACCTGCGTGTCTTGATTACTTTTGTCAGGATTAGTTTGAATTCCCAGTGCAAGGACAGGCCATTCAGCCCATCCAGCTCCGTGCTGGTGTTTCTGCTCCACACGAGCCTCCTCCCACCCCCCCCCCCCCCCACTCTCTATCTCCTCCCCGTCACCCTACCCATCTACCCCTTTCTCCCCCCGTGTGTTTACCCAGCTTCCCCCTTAAACGTATCTACCCTATTCACCTCGACCACCCCCTGTGGCGGCCAGTTCCACACTCTCCCCGCTCTCTGGGGAAAGACGTTTCTCCTGAATTCCCGATGGGATTTATTAGTGACCGAGTTATATCGATGGCCGCCAGTCCTGGTCTCTCCGGCAACCGGAAACATCTCCACGTCGACCCTATCGAAACCCCCTTCATCGTTTTAAATTCCTCTACCAGGGCACCCCTCAGCTTTCTCGTTTCTACAGGAAAATGCCCCCTGACCCGTTCCCTCATCCCCGACGCGTCACGGCCTTTCTGTTGTGCTAGTAAATCTTTCTGTCTTGTACCCCCTTGAGTGCCTCGATATCCTCTGCAGCCCTCAGTTAACAGGAATTCCCTCTGTACTGACGGACACCTCCCTCATCACACCGCCCCCACCACCCCCCCCCCCCAACGTGACAGGAAATGAGTCAGATCTTTACAGCGAGTGTATGTTTTACCCCCCCCCATGACTGTTAACATGACAATCAGCACGCGATTCGATTCCACTTCCGCCTTCCATCTCGACATTAAAAAAACAAAGAACACAGACGCTGACCACACGCTGTGTGTAACATTTTTCCAAAACTCTCCTCATCTACCCCCCCCCCTCCCCGGCTCTTTAACCGATTCTCTTCAATCTGTGCCCCCCCTCTCTGGTTACCGACCCTCCTGCCACTGGGAACACTTTCTCCTTATTTACTCTACCCCCACCCTTCCTGATTTTGAACGCCTCGATTCAATCTCCCCCTTAACCTTCTCCGCTCTAAGGAGAAACAATCCCAGTTTCTCCCAGCCCCTCCACATTGACTGAAGTCCCTCAGCCCTGGGACTGTTCGAGTAAATCTCCTCCGTTCCCTCTCCGAGGCCCTGACATCCTTCCTAAAGTGTGGGGCACTTGCCTGGATGAGTGCAGCTCCCACAACACTCAAGAAGCTTGACACCATCCAGGACAAAGCAGCCCCGCTTGATTGGCACCCCATCCACAAACATTCACTCCCTCCACCACCGACGCACAGTAGCAGCAGTGTGTGTACCATCTACAAGATGCACTGCAGCAACTCACCAAGGCTCCTTCGACAGCACCTTCCAAACCTGCAACCTCTGCCACCTAGAAGGACAAGGGCAGCAGACACATGGGGAACACCACCACCTGCAAGTTCCCCTCCAAGTCACCCACCATCCTGACTTGGAAATATATCGGCTGTTCCGTCACTGTCACTGGGTCAAAACCCTGGAACTCCCTCCCTAACAGCACTGTGGGTGTACCTACACCACAGGGACTGCAGCGGCTCAAGAAGGCGGCTCACCACCCACCTTCTCAAGGGGGTAATTAGGGATGGGCAATAAATGCTGGGCCCAGCCAGCGACCCCCACACCCCGTGAATGAATAAAAGAAATCAGATGGTCTGAGAACGTCCCTCATCTGTTGAAGAAGGTGGCACCCCAGTCCCCACGCCTGATCTATCCAACCTTCTCCGTAAAAATGGACGGGTTGGGACCACGCCTGCGATGCCTCCTGTGGTCGAATTGCCAATTCACCACCAGTTATTCGGACCCACATTTTGAGAGTGGGGTGCTTGCTTCCAGTGAGGATCCCCTGGCCCAGTGAGGGTCATGGTGGTTGATGGTGGGGGTGGGGGGGTGGTGGTGGTGGTTAGGGAGGGGGGCGATGGGGAGCGGGTGGGAGATAGAGAAGTGGAGGTGCAGAGACATGGGAAGACCTCGGGATGTGTCCCTGACGCTCTTGCCTTCTGTTGCAGTGTGAGAGAAAGGAGGAGTTCATCGGACAAATCCAGACCCTCGACTTAGACACGCAGGCCTCAGTCGCCGGTCACATCCAGGAGGTAAGCGAGCGAAGCTGCTCCTCACGGAGTGGGTGACCCTGTGAACGAACTCTCCGCCCTGAGAGCACGGTGGCCAATCATGGCCTTCAAAAGGGAATCGGGTCACCGGCGGGGTCGAAGTCGGGAGATTGGATGAGCCCAACTTATTGACCCCGCCCCCCCGACTCCCCTTCGGAGGGCTAACCCACACGCAATGGGCTGAATGGCCTCCTTGCGTGCTGTCACCCCATTCTGTGATTCTAGTTCACGCTCGCAAACCGCTTTGCTTTCAGATAACACAGAACGAGCAGAACATGGTCCCTCTCCACTGGCCGGACCTCTCTTCCAGCTCACTGGAGGACCTGGAACTCCTCATCCAGAACATGGCCGACCACATGAAGGACCTGGTGAACCAGAGGGACGAGAATATGGAGGTAACAAAAAGATTAGCGAGTAATGGTCTCGATTCTAACTCGGAGAGTTGTAGTCTATCTCTGTAACCTCCTCCAACTCCGACAACCCTCCCTATCTCTGTAACCTCCTCCAACTCCGACACCCCTCCCTATCTCTGTAACCTCCTCCAGCCCCTACACCCCTCCCTATCTCTGTAACCTCCTCCAACTCCGACACCCCTCCCTATCTCAGTAACCTCCTCCAGCCCCTACAACCCTCCCTATCTCTGTAACCTCCTCCAGCCCCTACACCCCTCCCTATCTCTGTAACCTCCTCCAGTCCCTACAACCCTCCCTATCTCTGTAACCTCCTCCAGCCCCTACAACCCTCCCTATCTCTGTAACCTCCTCCAGCCCCTACAACCCTCCCTATCTCTGTAACCTCCTCCAGCCCCTACACCCCCTCCCTATCTCTGTAACCTCCTCCAGCCCCTACACCCCTCCCTATCTCTGTAACCTCCTCCAGCCCCTACAACCCTCCCTATCTCTGTAACCTCCTCCAGCCCCTACAACCCTATCTCTGTAACCTCCTCCAGCCCCTACACCCCTCCCTCTCTCTGTAACCTCCTCCAGCCCCTACACCCCTCCCTATCTCTGTAACCTCCTCCAGCCCCTACACCCCTCCCTATCTCTGTAACCTCCTCCAGCCCCTACAACCCTCCGAGATCTCTCCACTCCTCCAATTCCGGCCTCTTGACCATCCCCGATTTCCCATCGCTCCACCATTGGCGGCCGTGCCTTCAGCTGCCTTGGGGGGGGTGGGGTGGGCCCTAAGCTCTGGAATTCCCTCTCTAAACTTCTCCGCCTCTCTGTCCCGCTCTCTACCTCTCTCTTTCTCTCTCTCTCTCTGTCTCTCTCTTTGACCAAGCTTTTGATCAGCTCTCCCTCGTACCTCCTTCTGTGGCTCGGGATCGAATTCTGTTGGATAACGTTGCTGGGAAGAGCCTTGGGACATTTTACTATGTTAGAGGCGCTATGTAAATGCAAAGTCTTGTCTGAGCCCCACTCCAGAGACCTGAGCACATAGCTCAGGCTGGCATTGCCGGTACCTTAGTTGGCCTGACGATGGCGGTCATATGGACTTGAAACGTTAACTGTGACCCTCTCTGCAGATACTGTCAGACCTGTTGAGTTTTTCCAGGTATTTTTGTATTTGTTCCAGATTTCCAGCATCCGCAGTTTTTTGCTTTTACCTTAGTTGCCCAAACTCGAGGCCTCCCTTCCCTACTCGAGTCAGTAGAGGATACCATAGCAACCGTGAGCCTGTGAGGAGGAGGAGGTATCCCCTCTGGTGTTGAAATGGCCGGTGTCCCTCCCTTAATCTTCCCTCGGGGAGACAGCGAGGTGCCACCTCCGCTTGGGGGGGGAGGGGGGCACTCGTTCAGCCCCATTCCCAGGGGGCACTGCCCTTACCTGCCCACCCGCCCCACCGCCCCGCATCCCCAGTTCATCCCGACACGCTCCCGCACTCCCTCGAAGGAAACCCCCCTACGCACCCTCACCTAGCAAACCCGCCCCCGTCCCCACCCCCCAATCCGCTCCCCACCCCCCTCCACCCCCCCACCTCCAGCCGGGCAGGAGGGTAGGGAGCAGAGAGGGAATTCAGGTAGGAGGGGAGACAAAAAACAAAAAGCTGGGAATGTTAGGAAGGAAAGTAGGAAGGGAAATGGGAAAGCAGCGGGAACAGAGGCCAACAACGACTCTGGTCAAAACACTGAAAGATATTGGAAAGGTGAAAGTTAAACCCCCTCTATCTGAACGCAGCGTTCACCACAACGCTGCTCAATTGATGGCACAAATAGGAACATCGAAAATAGGAGCAGGAGTGGGCCATTCGGCCCCTCGAGCCTGAGCTGCCATTCAGTGTGATCGTGACTGATCCTCTATCTCAACATTGTACTCCCCATACTCCTCAACACCGTACTCCCCGCACTCTCCCCATACTCCTCAACACCGTACTCCCGCCCTCTCCCCATACCCCTCAACACCGTACTCCCACTCCCTCCCCATACCCCTCAACACCGTACTCCCGCACTCTCCCCATACCCCTCAACACCGTACTCCCGCACTCTCCTCATACCCCTCAACACCGTACTCCCGCACTCTCCTCATACCCCTCAACACCGTACTCCCGCCCTCTCCCCATACCCCTCAACACCGTACTCCCGCCCTCTCCCCATACCCCTCAACACCGTACTCCCACCCTCTCCTCATACCCCTCAACACCGTACTCCCGCCCTCTCCCCGTACCCCTCAACACCGTACTCCCGCTCCCTCCCCATACCCCTCCACACCGTACTCCCGCTCCCTCCCCATACCCCTCAACACCATACTCCCACTCCCTCCTCATACCCCTCAACACCGTACTCCCGCACTCTCCTCATACCCCTCAACACCGTACTCCCGCACTCTCCTCATACCCCTCAACACTATACTCCCGCTCCCTCCCCATACCCCTCAACACCGTACTCCCGCACTCTCCCCATACCCCTCAACACCGTACTCCCGCACTCTCCCCATACCCCTCAACACCGTACTCCCGCTCTCTCCCCATACCCCTCAACACCGTACTCCCGCACACTCCCCATACCCCTCAACACCGTACTCCCGCACACTCCCCATACCCCTCAACACCGTACTCCCACTCCCTCCCCACACCCCTCAACACTGTACTCCCACTCCCTCCCCATACCCCTCAACACTGTACTCCCGCTCCCTCCCCATAACCCTCAACACCGTATTCCCACTCCCTCCCTATACCCCTCAACATTGTACTCCCGCTCTCTCCCCATACCCCTCAACATCGTACTCCCGCTCTCTCCCCATACCCATCAACACCGTAGTCCCACTCCCTCCCCATATCCCTCAACACCATACCCCCATCCTCTCCCAATACCCCTCTACACCATACTCCTGCTCTCTCCCCATACCCCTCAACACCGTACTCCCACTCCCTCCCCATACCCCTCAACACCATGCTCCCGCTCCCTTCCCATACCCCTCAACACCGTACTCCTGCTCCCTCCTGACACCCTTCAACACCATACCCCTGCTCCCTCCCCATTCCCCTCAACACTGTACTCACGCTCCCTCCCCATTCCCCTCAACACCGTACTCCCGCTCTCTCCCCATACCCCTCAACACCATATTCCCGCTCTCTCCCCATACCCCTCAACACCATATTCCCGCTCTCTCCCCATACCTCTCAACACCGTACCCCCACTCCCTCCCCATACACCTCAACACCGTACTCCCGCTCCCTCCCCATGCCCCTCAACATCGTACTCCCACTCCCTCCCCATACCCCTCAACACAGTACTCCCATTCCCTCCCCATAACCCTCAACACCGTACTCCCACTCCCTCCCCATACTCCTCAACACAATACTCCCACTCCCTCCCCATACCCCTCAACACCGTACTCCCACTCCCTCCCCATACCCCTCAACACCGTACTCCCCATACCCCTCAACACAGTACTCCCGCTCCCTCCCCTTACCCCTCAACACCGTACTACCGCTCTCTCCCCATACCCCTCAACACCGTACTCCCGCTCTCTCCCCATACCCCTCAACACCGTACTCCCGCTCTCTCCCCATTCCCCTCAAAACCATACTCCCGCTCTCTCCCCATACCCCTCAACTCCGTACTCCCGCTCCCTTCCCATACCCCTTAAGACTATACTCCTGCTCCCTCCCCATATCCCTCAACACCGTACTCCCACTCCCTCCCTATACCCCTCAACATTGTACTCCCGCTCTGTCCCCATACCCCTCAACACCGTACTCCCACTCCCTCCACATACCCATCCTACTCCCGCTCCCTCCACATACCCCTCAACACCGTACTCCCCATACCCCTCAACACCGTACTCCCTCTCCCTCCCCATACCCCTTAACACTATACTCCTGCTCCCTCCCCATATCCCTCAACACCATACTCCCACTCCCTCCCTATACCCCTCAACATTGTACTCCCGCTCTGTCCCCATACCCATCAACAACGTACGACCGCTCTCTCCCCATACCTGTCAACACCGTACTCCCACTCCCTCCCCACACCCCTCAACACTGTACTCCCACTCCCTCCCCATAACCCTCAACACCGTACTCCCACTCCCTCCACACACCCCTCAACACCGTACTCCCACTCCCTCCCCACACCCCTCAACACCATACTCCCACTCTCTCCCCATACCCCTCAACACCGTACTCCCGCTCTCTCCCCATACCCCTCAACACCTTACTCCCTCAATCTCCCCATACCCCTCAACACCGTACTCCTGCTCTCTCCCCATACCCCTCAACACCGTACTCCTGCTCCCTCCACATACCCCTCAACACCGTACTCCCGCTCCCTCCCCATATCCCTCAACACCGTACTCCCACTCCCTCCCTATACCCCTCAACATTGTACTCCTGCTCTCTCCCCATACCCATCAACACCGTACTCCCACTCCCTCCCCATACCCGTCAACACCATACTCCCCACTCCCTCCCCATACCCCTCAACACCGTACTCCCCATACCCCTCAACACAGTACTCCCGCTCCCTCCCCTTACCCCTCAACACCATACTCCCGCTCTCTCCCCATACCCCTCAACACCGTACTACCGCTCTCTCCCCATACCCCTCAACACCGTACTCCCGCTCTCTCCCCATTCCCCTCAACACCATACTCCCGCTCTCTCCCCATACCCTTCAACTCCGTACTCCCGCTCCCTTCCCATACCCCTTAAGACTATACTCCTGCTCCCTCCCCATATCCCTCAACACCATACTCCCACTCCCTCCCTATACCCCTCAACATTGTACTCCCGCTCTGTCCCCATACCCATCAACAACGTACGACTGCTCTCTCCCCATACCCGTCAACACTGTACTCCCACTCCCTCCCCACACCCCTCAACACTGTACTCCCACTCCCTCCCCATAACCCTCAACACCGTACTCCCACTCCCTCCACACACCCCTCAACACCGTACTCCCACTCCCTCCCCACACCCCTCAACACCATACTCCCACTCTCTCCCCATACACCTCAACACCGTACTCCCGCTCTCTCCCCATACCCCTCAACACCTTACTCCCTCAATCTCCCCATACCCCTCAACACCGTACTCCTGCTCTCTCCCCATAACCCTCAACACCGTACTCCTGCTCCCTCCCCATACCCCTCAACACCGTACTCCCGCTCCCTCCCCATATCCCTCAACACCGTACTCCCACTCCCTCCCCATACCCCTCAACACCGTACTCCCACTCCCTCCCCATACCCCTCAACACCGTACTCCCGCTCCCTCCCCATTCCCCTCAACACCGTACTCCCGCTCCCTCCCCATTCCCCTCAACACCGTACTCCCGCTTCCTCCCCATTCCCCTCAACACTGCACTCCCACTCCCTCCCCATTCCCCTCAACACCACACTCCCTCTCCCTCCCCATTCCCCTCAACACCGTACTCCCGCTCCCTCCCTATTGCCCTCAACACCGTACTCCTGCTCCCTCCCCCCACCCTTCAACACCATACCCCTGCTCCCTCCCCATTCCCCTCAACACTGTACTCCCGCTCCCTCCCCATACCCTTCAACACTGTACACCCGCTCCCTCCCCATACCCCTCAACACAGTACTCCCGTTCTCTCCCTATACCCCTCAACACCGTTCTCCCGCTCTCTCCCCATACCCCTCAACACCGTATTCCCGCTCCCTCCCCATTCCCCTCAACACCGTACTCCCACTCCCTCGCCATACCCCTTAACACTGTACTCGTGCACCCTCCCCATACCCCTCAACACCGTACTCCCACTCCCTCCCCATACCCCTCAACACCGTACTCCCACTCCCTCCCAATACCCCTCAACACAGTACTCCCACTCTCTCCCCATTCCACTCAACACCGTACTCCTGCTCTCTCCCCATACCCCTCAACACCGTATTCCCGCTCTCTCCCCATGCCCCTCAACACCGTACTCCCGCTCTCTCCCCATACCCCTCAACACCTTACTCCCACTCCCTCCCCATACCCCTCAACACCGTACCCCCACTCCCTCCCCATACACCTCAACACCGTACCCCTGCTCCCTCCCCATACCCCTCAACACCATACTCCCACTCCCTCCCCATACCCCTCAACACCGTACTCCCCATACCCCTCAACACTGTACTCCCGCTCCCTCCCCATACCCCTCAACACCGTACTCCCACTCCCTCCCCTTACCCCTCAACACCGTACTCCTGCTCTCTCCCCATACCCCTCGACACCGTACTCCTGCTCCCTCCCCATACCCCTCAACACCGTACTCCCGCTCTCTCCCCATACCCCTCAACACCGTACTCCCGCTCTCTCCCCATTCCCCTCAACACCGTACTCCCGCTCTCTCCCCATACCCCTCAACACCGTACTCCCGTTCTCTCCCCATACCTCTCAACACCGTACCCACACTCCCTCCCCATACACCTCAACACCGTACTCCCGCTCCCTCCCCATACCCCTCAACATCGTACTCCCACTCCCTCCCCATACCCCTCAACACAGTACTCCCACTCCCTCCCTATACCCCTCAACACCGTACTCCCACTCCCTCCCCATACTCCTCAACACCGTACTCCCACTCCCTCCCCATACCCCTCAACACCATACTCCCACTCCCTCCCCATACCCGTCAACACCATACTCCCCACTCCCTCCCCATACCCCTCAACACCGTACTCCCGCTCTCTCCCCATACCCCTCAACACCGTACTACCGCTCTCTCCCCATACCCCTCAACACCGTACTCCCGCTCTCTCCCCATACCCCTCAACACCGTACTCCCGCTCCCTCCCCATACCCCTCAACTCCGTACTCCCATTCCCTCCCCATACCCCTCAGCACCGTACTCCCGCTCTCTCCCCATACCCCTCATCACTGTACTCCCACTCCCTCCCCATACCCCTTAACACCGTACTCCCGCTCCCTCCCCATACCCCTCAACAACGTACTCCTACTCCCTCCCCATACCCCTCAACACCATACTCCCACTCCCTCCCCATACCCCTGAATGCCTTTAGAATCCTGAAATCTATCTATTTCCTTCTTAAATATTTTCAGTGACCTGGTCTCCACAGGCCTCTGTGGTAGAGAATTCCACAGGTTCCCTACCCTCTGAGTGAAGAAGTTTCTCCTCATTTCAATCCTAAATGGCCTGCCCCTTATCCTGAGACTGTGACCCCTTGTTCTAGGGGCCACCCTCCAGCCAGAGGAAACATCGTCCCTGCATCCGGTCTGTCCAGCCCTGTCAGGATTTTATACGTTTCAATGAGATCCCCTCTCATTCTTCTAAACTCCAGTGAATACAGGCCTAGTCGGCCCAATCTCTCCCCTATACGACAATCCTGCCACCCCAGGAATCAGTCTGCTGAACCTTCGCTGCACTCCCTCTTAGGTAAGGAGGCCAAAACTACACACAATACTCCAGGTGTGGTCTCCCCAAGGCCCTGTACAGCTGCAGTAAGACATTCTTGCTCCTGTGCTCAAGTCCTCTCGCAGTGAAGGCCAACAGACCATTTGCCTTCTTAACTGCTTGCTGCACCTACACGCTTGCTTTCAGTGATTGGTGTACAAGGACACCCAGGTCCCTTTGTATATCAACGTTTCCCAATCTATCACCATTCAGAAATAAATGGGTATGATCTAATTACCAGGACAGAGACAAGGCTGCCAGGTGACCGAGGCTGTGAAGAGAATGTTCAAGGGTATTCGACATTTAGGGAAGACAGGCAAGAAGGACATGGAGGTCGGGTAGCGCTGTTAATAAAGGATGAGGTCTGTCCATTCGTGAGAGAGGATCTTAGATTGGAAGATCAAAATATGGAGTCAGTCTGAGTGGAGCTAAGAAACAGCAAGGGGCAGCAAACATTGGTGGAAGTTGTTTGCAGGCCACCAAACAGTCATGGTAACGTAGGGCACCATATGAATCAGGAAATTAGAGGTGCGTGTAGCAGGGACAATTCAGTGACCATGGGGCGTTCAATCTACATATAGACTGGGTAAACCAAATTAGTACTAATGCCGTGGAGGACGAATTCCTGGAATGTGTATGAGATGGTTTTCTAGAGCAGTGCATTGAGGAACGGGCTATTTTGGATGTAGTATTGTGCCATGAAGAAGGGCTAATTAATAATCTCGTTGTAAAGGAGTCTTTAGGAAAGAGTGATCATAATATGCTGGAATTTTACATGAAGTTTGAAAGTGATGAAGTTCAATCCAAAACTAGGGTCTTAAATCTAAAAAAAGGAAACTACGAAGATACGAGGGGCAAGAATGGCTGAGGTAGATTGGGGAAACTACATTCAAAGATATTACGGTAAACAAGCAATGGCTAACATTTAAAAAACTAACACATGGTTTATAATAAATTTATTTTCCTTAGAGGCACAAAAACCCAGGAGGAAAGGTGACCCAGCCAGGGCTAACAAGGGAAGTGAAAGATTGTATTAGCTCAAAGGTGGAGGCTTATTAAAGTAGTAAGCCTAAGAATTGGGAGAATTTT